>JAFBJZ010000887.1:702500-764463 GCA_016785225.1 Psettodes erumei | reverse complement strand
CAAAATTTTATTTTTCATAAAAATGCCTCAAAACATCAGGGAATACTGTTTTATGAACTCTCCATAGCATAAAAGGTGTTACAAATGCAAAAAAATTGTCATATTATATATATCATAAAAACGCAAAAAAATGCCATACTATACTATGTCGTAAAAAGGTGAAAAATGTCAAAATTTTATTTTTCATAAAAATGCCTCAAAACATCAGGGAATACTGTTTTATGAACTCTCCATAGCATAAAAGGTGTTACAAATGCAAAAAAAAAAATGCCATACTATATTATACATATCATAAAAAAAACATGAAAAAAAAATGCCATACTATACTATGTCGTAAAAAGGTGAAAAAAATCAAAATTTTATTTTTCATAAAAATGCCTCAAAACATCAGGGAATACTCTTTTATGAACTCTCCATAGCATAAAAGGTGTTACAAATGCAAAAAAAAAAATTGTCATATTATATATATCATAAAAATACAAAAAAAATGCCATACTATACTATGTCGTAAAAAGATGAAAAATGTCAAAATTTTATTTTTCATAAAAATGCCTCAAAACATCAGGGAATACTGTTTTATGAACTCTCCATAGCATAAAAGGTGTTACAAATGCAAAAAATTGTCATATTATATATATCATAAAAACGCAAAAAAATGCCATACTATACTATACTATGTAAAAAAAAGAAAAATGTCAAAATTTTATTTTTCATAAAAATGCCTCAAAACATCAGGGAATACTGTTTTATGAACTCTCCATGGCATAAAAGGTGTTACAAATGCAAAAAATTGTCATATTATACCATATCATAAAAACGCAAAAAATGCCATACTATACTATAGAGAAGCATATCTGTGCACACTGAGAGAGTCTAGGAGCAGTTTGCAGTAGCTGTGTTTAAGTTCACGTGTCCCAGTTCGGGGACAGTGGGGACTTACACATCAGTGTAACATCCTTAACATTTCAGAACACTGTTGGTTCCATGGTTAAGATTAGAATTAGGCTGTGAATCTATTTTGGGGGTCATGAAAGGGAAAGTTTGGGAACCACTGAACATTTTGCTCATCAGGTACAAATATGCACGAGTGTATGAAACATTTCCTACAGGGTGAGTGAGTGTGGCTTTACCACATGAAAAGTATCTTGTGGTTGTTGTGCACTTTGGCACAGTTGTGCCCCCTCAATATTGACATATTGATCATCCATCCCATGTTCTTTTCACATGGCTCACTGACATGTGACAGTATAGTGGTCACACAACAGTGGAAGCTTCTTGAACATGAGTTGTGTTGTCCCAAGTACTTTAAATAAATGAATAAAAATTTGCAAATGCAACAAAATAAAAAGTAAAACAATAAAATGTTAATAATAGTGATTCGTGTATAATACTCTGAACAATCTGAACTCCAAACTCTCAATTCTATATGTTCCTTATATCATAATTGGTCTCTCTCACTCTTCCACTATGATTGATGTAAAACTTTTTCAGATAACATGGAAGGACAATAAAAATTCTAAATTCTATATTTAATACAAGGTCAGTCAGAAGTGTTTGTTAAAGAAGGAACATTAAAAAATTGGTCAAGAGGTATTATCACAGGTTAGTATAAAAAAGCAAAGTACATCTTTTGATTAGGTTTCACTTTTAATCTTTTATTTTATTTATTTTATATTTTTCATTTCTGTATTATGGGAAATATACATTTCAACATTAAATATTAGAAGTTAAAAACATTAAGGTAGATGCACATTCATCTAATTTCAAACTAGATATTCCTTGAATACAATTATCCATTGAAATTACAAAATATTTTTTACACCTTAAAACGATGTGTACAGGATCTTAATGTGTTTTTATACACTGTGAAAATACAAAGGTGAAAGATGAAACCTGATTTAAAAAATAATTTAAAAAAAAAGTAAAATATGAAAAATGTGGACAGTAGTATTTATCTGATCTGCCAGTTAGGTTTTGTGCAGATCTGATGACTATATCTACTGTATACTAGTGCACAAAGCTCATGGCACCTTCAGATGTTTTCACACTTTAACAGCATAGAGCATCATACATCCTAAACACGCGCTGGTCGAATACAGTCACTTTGCTTTGCATTGCTCCATTCTTTCAATGACCTTTAATCATGAGTGTCAGTAATGACTTTGTTCAACATTAGATTTACATATACACCTATTTTTTCATTTTTGATCCTCTCATTCGAATATAAAATTTGATTACCATGTTCAGTTGTTCTTTGAGGCTGCGGGTTTGATGCTAGCTAATAGGCACTTTTTCAATCTATTATGGCTTAAGTTAGAAATTCAAGTACTATAGGACAAGACTGGTAATATTCTAAACTTCTCTTGTTGTCCACAAAATCCTATTAAAAGATAAGAACCAACAATGAAGGAATTGTGCTCTGTTGACTGTGTTGTCAATTCCAGATTAATCTTCTGTGTCATAGAGCTCCACTGTTGTCCAACAATTTTAAGACATAGAGTCTACATCAATAGTAACATCAGCCTGGTAACATACTCATAGTTACAATACTAACATGCTTATAGTATTGTTTACCGTGTTCCCCATCTTAGTTGAGTGTGTTAGCATGGCAACATTTACTAATCAGCACAAAACACAAGGTATGACTTATGGCTTATGGGAATGTCATTAGTTTTGCAGGTGCTTTGATATGGAATGTAAGAAAGTACTGAGAGACTGACTAACAAATTAATGGCTTCAGTCTTTACATGGGATTTGCTGACAATAACAAAATTAGCAAATATGAAGACACATCAGCAGCTCATCTCGTGCATACAGCCAGGGTTTGAATTCAACCTGTGCCCTTTTCCACATTCCACTATTGCTCTCTTCATTGTAACTATCCAAACAAAGCAGACATATCATATGTACTATGTGTAGAATATTGCCAGTCTTACCCTTTCAAGAACATTTTCAACACCATACAGTAGAAAGACCAACATTTTCCCGTGTGATATTTTCTTTGCCTGATGATTAGACATCCAAATATAGCCATTTCTCACGCTAGAGTAAAAAATCTACAAAAATAATAATATTAATATTGTGGCCATAGTGTTTTTTGTCTAAATGTTTTTGGTTCTGAGGGTATGAGTAATCTTATTTGCATCATACACACATCATGCACACAAAATCACACTCAAATATATAGTATCTCACAGCTGAGTCCTTTTCAGAATCTTTAGCTCTATCTTTATCTCATTTTCAACCTCTTTTTCTGTGCTCATTGCTGGGTTGTCATACGCCTCTGTGTGGGGTTTGTTCTTTTCCACACATGCTTTCTCTCTGTGTTCTAGGTCGTCAGCAGCAACTCGGCAGCACTTGCAGCAGCAACAGCATTTGGTAGTAATCACACCAACCACTTCGTCCCAGGGAGCCAGAGAGTGGGCCCAGAGAGGAAGGAAATCCCAGGATTGCAGTACTGCAGGCAAACACCCAGGCTTCCGTTTCTGCAGCGTGTTGATCACCATGATAATGATCAATATGATGACTAGAGGTGCACCCACACCTACCAGTACCTGCCAACCTGCAAGCGACAAGCTAAAGACGAAGAGTGGTAAAAGGAAGAAGCAGCAGATGATGTAGACAGCAGCAAACCAGCGGTAGGTGGCAGTGATGTTGCCCAGACCTTTGGCCAGCCGGATAGGGAAGCGGGTGAAGGGGACTGGATACCACAGAACGATGCCAGAGATGTTGAACAGGAAGTGCACGAGGGCAATCTGGAGAAATAAAGAACAAACTTTATCGGTAGGATTCAGTTGATATTTTCCTCCTCATAAAATAAAAATTTGGAACTCTATTAAATATAAAAATAAATACTCTTGGAAACCTATTCTTAAAATATATTTAATGAATTAATGATTAATTTCATGTAATTTTATTTTTTTCTTGATAAAATGGTGAATGGATTATGTTAGGTAGTATTCAATGATAAAAAAGTAAAACATAGACTGCATTTAAATCACTTCCAACATTTTATTCCAGTTTTTTGTATTTTGTACAACAGGCTAGCTTATCATACAAATTGAACAATTTGTCCAAGGCCCAAATGTTTCCAATTAAAATGTAAATTTATTTGGGTTTAAAATGAACTGTTGTCCAATACATGCCTATTGTGTGCCTATAATGCATCTGAAATTGCCTCACTGCTTTAAGAAAACCGAGGGGGGAAATAAACAGAAGAAATAAACTATTCAACTTTCCTGTTAAAATGAGAAGTTACAATAAATACCCTCTTTAATTAGGTTTAATCCTAAGGTTTGTATCCCCTACTGGTTATGAGTAAGAAATGTTTTCAATAATAAAAGCTGAAATACTGCTTAAGGTAAAAAATGCAGTATATACAATGATATAAATGGTGAAAGTTTTTTTTATGTCCATGAGAATTCAAAGTAGAGACGTTTTTCAAAAACTTAGTCTGATTATTCTACATCTGTACATGACTTTGTGTGAATTACTGACCTGTAGAGCATTAGCCAGTCTGTCTCCAGGACTAGCCATTGCTGCCAAGATGGCTGTGGTGGTTGTGCCAATATTTGAACCCAGAGACAATGGGTATGCTCTCTCTATGCTGATGACACCAATACCTATTCAAACAAAAGAGACACTGTGACATTGTCACACATACACACTCAAATGAAAATGTAAGTGCAAAATAGATTTTTAAGATAAAAAAAAACAACAGGAGGAAATTAATGAAATTTGTGGATGGTGCAATGGAGTATTGACCTCACCAACAAGTGGAGTGATAGCAGAAGTAAAAACAGAACTGCTCTGCACGATGAAAGTCATTCCAGCTCCGACTAAAATGGCAATGTAACCAGTAACCCAGCCAAATGGAAATGGGAAATCTGCACATACACAAAGAGACACACATATGCAAAAAAACCCATTTGTGTTACTAACCAGTGGAATTACATGGATAACATTGTGTGTGTGTGTGTGTGTGTGTGTGTACCAGTGTTGAGGATCGTCTTGATGACTGCAGCCACCTGTCCCTTCAGCATGGAGTTGAGCAGCTTGACGATGATGACCAGGCAGGAGCAGAGCACCAGCAAAGATAAAGCAAGCAGGATCAGACCCACCACCAGATCTGGCAGATTTACATCCACAAAAAGGTGCTTACCTGAGGACATATGGAAAACACATGAAGTTTCAGCATTTCTGAATGGAGGTCATGTACAGTATACTGTGATGATCATATTGCATTTTTAAATAATACACAGATAACCCTTTCAAATCAAATGTGATTGTCTTACATTTTTGGACATTATATGTTTCTGAAATGTTCTTCAGTGTGAAGGTGTAGTTGCCGTCAACCCAGCAGAGAGCCAGAGAGCTGCAGTTGTCTGGACTGGGAACTGTAACATTCATTAAGGTCTGAAACACAGTTGCAGTTTGACTGTTAAGACTTGAATCTTGATTTTTAAAAAATTGATATGTAGCTGGCATGTTTTAGTCTTACTGTGTTGGTGAAGGTTTGACACCATTTCTTGATGAGACTCTTATTCCTGGCTTCTGGATCTGCAGTGGCAATCCCACTCAGGACAGACTCATCCAACTAAGTCAAAGGGAGAGAGAGAATGTGCAGAAATGTACAACCATGAGAAAGATAGCAATGCTATGAAGAGGCATCTCTCTAATACAGTGGTGATTTATTTGAGGTAGTAAAAACACACACATTAACACATCCGTTTTTCCAAAAAATACTGTATATCTGATGCTCCATTGCTCCAGGGCTTCATTTATCACAATTCTACCAATGTATCAGTCACTTTAAGCAAGCAAAGCCAACTGCAGAAATTCAGTACTCCAATTCAGTACCAAATTGCACATTAACCAGTTAACATCTGTATCAGTCTCAGTACTATAACAGTATTTTCACTGTCTGTCTGGGCTCAGAGACGAACTTAAGAGTGCAACAATTATAAAGTCAGCTGAGCACACTACTAATGTTAACAACGTCACTACTTAAGAGATTATGGGATGATGGTATTTTTGGAATTATGTGTGCAATATTCCTGTATTTCCTATTTCGTTTGTTTTGTATAGTGTTTGTATAGTGATAACTTTGCAGGCTACGCTGGTCCCTTATAAAAGGTTGCATATAATATTATTTATAATGATAAAGTCTTTCAGATATTTCCAACACCTTGAACATCATTCGATGTTTCTGTCTCACCTATGTATATTTGGTAACCTATAATGAGCTAATGATACTAATTTTCTTCATACTTGAACTATAAAGCTAGTGTGCACATATAACAGCAACATCATCATAAACATGTTTTACCTGTATGATTGACTCAGTAAGGATGTCAGTGATCACATTTAACAGGTCTGGGGCCTCTCCACTCTCGATTTTAAAGGAGTCGATGATGAGCTTAGTGACCTGGTACAAATAACCAGTAGCCACCTCCAGAGGCAGCAGCACCAGCACAGACAGCCAGTTGAAGAAGTCGTGCACTGTCGCCCCTGCAAAAGCCCTGGATCGGTTGTGACAGGAGGTGGATAAATGCCCAGCGTAATGAACCTAACTTTTCACTAAATACTTACTTAAATCACTTATAAAGTAGGCCTAATACCAATTTGTGCCCAAATTTTGTGATTTTGCAATAATTCAGGTAAACAAATTAATGATAATTCTAGATGAATGGATGGGATTTACTTTTGTAGATTAAGAGACTTTTGATGACATAATGGGTTGTACATGTCTCAGACTTCTGACAGGGCAAATGGAATGCATTAAAGTCCATGGTTATCTTTGTACATCAAATGTTGGCATGCATTAGATAATGTTGCAGAATATAAATGAGTAGCATTCGGCCAAATTATCCTCCTCACATTCTTGAATTTTGTGGGCTTGCTAAACTGCAGAGAAAGGATGTAAAAGCAAGCTTTACATGAAACCTAAAATATTTACCTTCGAAAGGTGCTGCGGTCACCAACCTGTGTCACTGCTACGAGTGTGTTGGTGACAGAGGTCCCAATGTTGGTGCCCATGATGATAGGAACAGCCAGTTGGACTGTTAGCACTGCCAAAGGACACAAGATCCTTTACAATCCTTCTGTCCATGGATGTGTATCTGTGTGTGTGTGTGTGTGTGTGTGTGTGTGTGTGTGTGTGTATGTGTGTCTGTAGTGTGTATTGTGAAGCCTCATAACTCACATCCAGAAGAAACCATGCTGACAACTATGGAGGAGGAGGTCGACGAGCTCTGTACCAACAGAGTGACCAGTACACCAATGACCAGACCAGCCAGTGGGTTGGACAAAACTGAGTTGTCCTGAAAGATGTCACCTGCTGCTTTACCTGGTAAACATGATAGGATATACTTTACATATTCTGAAAGTGCTTCTTCATGTAGTTTTTACTTTGTAGTAGAGTATGCTATGGAGGGTGTTGATTTTAATTACAATCTGTATTAATGTTCATATGGGCACCTGACTATTGCTTAAGATGGACTTGGAAATCGTTGAACCTATTGCTGAGCCTTAGCAATAAATTCACGGGGAACAAATATACCTTATCATTATTATAAGCACCATGTGTGTTATGCTACTATGATGAGTCAAAATGTCTGCTGTGATGAGAGACCTATGGCTTCATGACACTGACATGTGGTTTCAGACCAGTATTATTGTGTTTACCGCCAACAAGCTGGAAAGCTGAGCTTAGGATGTCGAGGGAGCAGATGAAAATGTAGAGGAAACTGAGAAGCAGGGCCAACTTCGCTACTGACACCAGCACTCTCAGCACCTTCCCTTTGGTATCCAGAGCTGACACAGTAAATGAATGGGATGAAACAGAAAAATTAAAAATTAAAAAATATATTATTGACCATTTTTAGTATATTAAATACAACTTACAATGGTCCTTTTCTAAGTGTATCACTATGCCATGTCAGTAACTGCAATCTTTGCAGTCTTTGGTCATATTTCTAACCAGGTTTTCCACATCAGAATGTCTGCTGTGAAATATTCTATGGCACCGAGTTGAGAGTCACAGGAAACAGGAAAAGAGAAAGGCACCTCTGATATCTCCATATCTCAAAAAGTTGTTGACTGGACAAACAGACAACAAAACACGAAATGATTGTATACAAACATATATCTTTATAAGATATCATCTGCATATACAGTCAGAGTCTCCAGATTGTTGATGTTATGGTGAATATATTGTGAATACCTTAATACTTGCTGGTCTATTTGACTGCACAAAAATAATGGACTTGCCAGCTCCCATGTGATTGTGTAACAAGGTCATATCGGGGACTTTATCATATCTACAGCATACTGCATGGAATTAATCAGATCATTAGTTACTGTACATGCATATCTAATCAGGACCCAGATGTTCCTTTTAAAATACAAGGATAAGACAACACTTGTACTAAATATGTTACACAGGTATAAAACACATCCTCACCTGACCATGGGACTCCAGTGTCCTTCAGCACTGGCAGATTCCATGGGTCTGCATCCTCCAGCTCTTCCTCAATCAAAGCCACAGTGGATTGTGCTGGACTTGCTTTGACATCTAAGACAGACAATAAGCCTGAATACATTCGCTGTCCATTTTGTACAGCTATATCCAGTACATTACATATACAGCAACTGCTACCTAAATTCATCCAACAGCCCTCTGTTGGTTTTCAAACACATACCTTTTCTTTCATTTCCATGTTTCTTGTCCCGGGCTTCATTGCATTTGTTTTGAGGAGCCATTGGCTGAATAAAAGACAAGACAAAGACAACATAATATGAGGATTTGATGTAAAAAAAAAAAAAAAGCTATATATATTTTGTAGTAAAAGTTGCTTCTCAAATATTATTTGTCAATAGCCCATCAAAGTAGTTATTTGATTTTTACAGAAATCCTCAGGCAATTTTATGTCATCTCTGATTAGCTGTTGGCCAGTTTTAGCGTCAGTGTGACCATCAGGACATGAGGATCAGAAATATCATACACTCACACACACACACACACACACACACACACACCTTCCCTCACATGCCACGGTATTGATCTTATCACATGGTGGGGCTGCTGTAAAATTCCATTCACACAACAGTACACACAGAAGGAAAACTACCAGTTAAATTTACTTTATGTTGAGATTTGTTTAATTTGTTACTACTTGTTTGTTATTTGTGTCAAATATTAATGGTTACCTTATGTATAATTTACCAAAGCCCTATAATTCCTAGGCATATAATATATAATAATACATATCTATACACCATATAAGTATACATGAGTCATTACATTAATTATTCATGTAATGACTGTGAATGATCAACAGATAATCATGTCTGACATTGTTCAGTCATCACAACTTAATTCAGTGTTAAAAATCAATAAATTGACTCTACCAGCCTTTCATTGGCTTTGACCAATTTGTCAACTGAGTTCCAGCATACAATGCAGCCTTCATGAAAATTAGAAATGGTTCTTGCTTCCAAACTTCTCTGAATCTATTTAATTTGTAAGAGCAAATGCAGAGAGAATCCTTGACTTAAAAATATGACTATGTACAGCAAAAACTGTCTAGTAATAGTAACACCAATTTGTTCAGTGGAGTGAAAACAATGAAATTTGTGTATTATTTGGGCATTAATAATAATATAAATGTCAATAATAATAAAATGTATCCATTCCATGTACCATGAGGCCCAAGGGCTTTTAATTTTATTCAAACTCAAAAAAAGGAAATTGATATTCTACCATTTTCAGTGATAGCAGTTAAGCATGCAGATTGATATAAACCAAGCTTGTCCTCACCTGTGGTGGGTGCAGTGAGTCCATGCTCTGTGTGTGCTGAGCTCACCTGGGCTTCAGCTTTAGAAATGCTGCCTCCACACAGGTAGTGCGGATGGAGAGGTGGAGTTACTGGGTGGGTGCGGTCCTTAGAGGGCAGCAGGGCAGAGGATGTGCAGCCTTCACATCACCAGCAGCACAGCCATCTCACAGATAAGCTGAACACACCTTTTAAACCTTGATTAGACCTACCTGACACTGTTGTTAACTCTCTGTCAGTTGTGTCGCAATCCAGCTCACCTGATAAGTCTTGAGTTGGTAGTATGTACAGCTTATCTTTATACTTAACTGGTATAAGTAATTTGTCTAAGGCACCCATTCAATTAAAAAAGAAACTCTTGGGGAAATAAACTCTGCATCACTGACTTTGTTAACTAATACTCTGTTACATCTGCTGTGCACAGGCCTCAGAGTGATGGTAGCTCCAACTGGTAGTCCCTGAGATTATTCATAGGAGGGGAGTTGCAGAGAGGATGGCTCCCTGGCAAAGGTTTATCCCACTAACAAATAGAGCTCACGTGGGTGGTGTTGGGGGTGGGGTACAGGAAATGTGCCATCGAGGCAACACTTGGCTTCATGTAAGCGTGTATGTTCTATGATCAATGATATACTTTTTGTAGTCGTCTATTGATTCTCTCAGTAAAGCTAGCCACTGGTCAATACTTCAAAAGATCAAGTTAAGGTTAGGCGTGGAAAGCTGTTAATGATGGCATTACAGAACTTAGAGGTCAGATTGAAGTCAGTCATACCGATGCACAGAATTTCCATGGAAGTTGTGACATGATAATGTCAAATGAGGACAGGGGGAGAATCCAACGACCACTTTACACAGCCTCTATCTCTCTCTGTTTCAGTGGCACAGACACACAAACAGTCAGACAGTCAGACAGTCAGTCAACACTGCACATTCAGATCCAAAAGCAAAAGTGCCCTTAATTAAACTTCATTTATGCTGGGAATATCCTTATGAAACACCTCTGATTCCTATCACACTATGCACTCAGCTGCCATTTTATAAACACTATTTATAACACAATACCATTTGACTTATATTGCTTAATAAAATGGCAAATGAATGCATGCTTATTCATTGGGGGCAGAGCAAAATTAATCAGCACTGATATTTTGAAAACATCACTGTAAATGTTAGGTCAGTGTGTATGTTGTACCCATGTGCAAACATTTTACACCAGAAGGGTACTTGAGCGACCCAGGTGACTTGATGATGCACTGTCAAGCACACCATCACTGATCAGACATAAATGACTTGCCAGAAAAGCTGAATGGATGATAACTGGGGCAACACAGGAAACCTGTGGTACCAGGACACCTCTATTTTTAGGTTTATCTTTAAATGTTATGACTATTGACTGTGATCATGTCCCTACCCTCTGGATAAAAAGTTGCTGTTTTTTTTACTTTATGTAACTACACTTAAGAGGCAATCAAAGTCATCGTTGTAAAACAGAGAGCAAGTGCAACAGCATCACCTAGGCACCATAGAATGCTATTACAACATTGTGGCACTCAGTTCTCCTTGGCAACTTGGCGTAACATAGCATAAAATGGAAACACTCAAGTGTACTTTGTTACTTTCAACCACTGCGTGAATAAAAATGTGTAGTGCCATTTAATATAAGTACTATACAGTAACAAAACCATGAAACATAAATAATTATATTACAATTATTAATAATACAAAAGAATACTACCATGATCTGCCATAGACTAAAATATGAAAGTACAATAAAATGATATTAAATTATATCACCTATTGTTATACAGTGCAGTGATATACATTAAAAAAATAATGCAATGAATAAGTTAATAATATGTTACTAATACTGTGTATTGCTATGTAACGTTCCAAAAAACCAATTATTCCAATATACCACCAGTAGAGGGCGGAATTCGATTTTTAAAATGCATTTATCTTTACAACGAGCCTCGAAATTTTCAAAATAAAAGACCTTGGTTAAGGCTCAACTGCACAACATATGCGCTCGTTTAGGATTTTGCACACAAAAAAAATAAACTCTAAAATGTATGATTGTTATTCTTAATGGGTGGTAAACCATAAGAATAAATTCTAGACACAAGCAAGACTTCTCAGCTACAAATCGTTCTTGTTTCACTTCCGGGTTTTGTCCGTGTCAGTCGGATTGATGACATTGGAGTAAAAACCCAAGAAGTCAGCCTGTCGGTTGCTTTACAACTGGTCAATTCACATGCTTTGAAAGCTGACATTGGTCCTGACATTGTCGCCGACATGTCATCCACCACCACGGGTTTCTCGGAGGAACAGCAGCGCAGAGGGGCGCAGGTAAACACGCCGAAAAACACGTGATATCCACTTAGTTGCTAACGTGTTAGCTGGTTTAGCGTCAACTTCAGATGAACAGTAGATACAGACGGGCTCGTCGACAACACGTCTGCTATTGTTTTGTCTGCGGAGTGGGACTTAACATGCGGCTCACCAATGAGTCTAATGCGTAGTCATTAACGAATATGTAGTTGATTTACGTGTGGTGTGTGCATGTGTGTTAATCTGCAGGCAGCCGTGGGCATGGACTACATCCCCACAGAAGAAGAGAGGAGGGTGTTTAGAGAGTGCAACCAGGAGAGCTTTTGGTACAGGTGTAAGTTCATGTATTGTACATAAAAGTCAGATTGTTTTTAAGGCTACATCAGAACCATTGACATCCACGTGCTTCTTTCACAGCGGTGCCTTTCTCTGTGGTCAGCATTGCTGTCACTCAAGCCCTAATTGCCAGAGGTAATACTACAAAATAATGTCGACAAATCACAAAATTATCAATGAAATAGATATGAGCATTTCTTTAACTTTAACTCTGATCTGTTTATTTGTAGGGACCCTGTCTGCATCTCCAAGGTTTGGATCTCTACCCAAAGTTGCCTGTAAGTTTCATAAATTTGAATTAATTCATTTGCATTATCCCTACTGAGGTATTAAACTAGAGAAATATATTTTAAATTCTTAATGTCTGTGGCTTTGTTAATAAAGATTTACCTATAAGTTGTATGAGCAATTATTTCTCTGTCTTCAGTCGCTGGCTTCTGTGGCTACCTGGCTGGGAAGATGTCATACATGAAGACGTGCCAGGAGAAGTTCAAAAGGTTGGAAAATTCCCCTCTGGGAGAAGCCCTCAGACAACGAACAGGGCTGGCCCAACAATAGTGAGTTGTACCCCTCACACTTGATTGTACATGTTTTTATTCACCAACTACTTTACCAGTGTTTTGTTCTCCTCTGCAGTTCCAAGGGTCCTCAGTCAGAGCTGAGTGACCCAGACATGCAGTCATTTGACCCAGTGTTTCAGCCAGTAGAGGCTCCCAGTCAAATGCCCAGCCACAACAGAGATTATGAATATGGCTTCAATCAAGAGCCACCCATGCAAATGGGCAGAGCTGACGACTTCAGCACTCCAGGTACAACAGAGAACTACTGCGTGGGTTCTGGAAAAACAGTGCAATAATGATCATTCAGTGTTCAGTTCAGTGTAAACCAAAAACACAATGGTAAATTACACTAATTAGCATTATCAGTAAAGTTATAGTAAAATGTCATTTGGGTGATAAAACCAAACCATTGCCAGTTATTTAATTTTTCAAATGACAGAACATGAGGCAAAGATCTTGGCAATTGATCAATATATTTTGGTTTATGTATCAAGATGATATCAGTATCTGGTATTTTTCTTTTCTTACGTTTTCCTGCCCAAGATGTACTTAGCTGTTTCTCTGTACCTGTCCCCGTCAGTCCCAGCCCAGTCATATGTGGAAGAGGAGGAGCCCAGGAGGAAATCTATTCTCTATGAGGACCTGAGGCTCAAAAACAGAGAGAACTACGAGGTCGCACTCACTCAGAAGGCGGAGACACTGCTCAAATCAACACCTGAGAAAGAACGAGAAAGACCCAAGAAAGAGGGTAAGCTGCTGCAGAGATTTGTAAAACGCTCACAGGGTTAGGTGAAGTTGAGGGGTTGATATTCAAGTACAATCTGTTGTTATTAAATGAATCTCTCTTTGTGTTACAGCAAAGAAGAACATCTACGGAGACACCTGGGAGGAATGAATCCATATGAGTCTGTGATGTGAACTAACATTGGCAGCTCAGTCACCACTTTGCTCTAATATGACTTGGTCTCAGGTGTCTTGAAGCTGTATGAGTATGTCTTTGTGAGTGAGTCAATTAAACCAAACTGCTGGAGGACTAAAACAGTCTGTCTCTCTGCCTTTCTGCTTCAGCATTGATTTGACTTTAACATATGCATTTTATCTTCACTTGCACAAAATGTAAATAACAAAACCAACAGGCATTACTGAAGATACATTTTACTGCCATTAGAGTGCAACCTGCATGCACTCGAGAATTTGTTGAATTTTCTGTTCATTTCTCATAAAAGCATTGGTTTAGGGGCATGGATACCAAATTTTAATTATAGTTTAAAAAGCTGAAAAATGATGAAAGCTGTCAAAAATAATAATTATGTCCATATGCTGTTATACCTTGTCCTTTTTAAACCTGATTAAAACGTGGTGGGGTTGAACTGTTGCTTTTTCCCATTCTAAGAAAGATTTCCAATGTGCTGATACCCACCATTTCATCTTGAACCAGGCATAAGTGCAGAAAAGGTTATGCACACAACTACATTTCTGCAAAAGTTATGGTTTACGGGACAAAAGCTGTTACCACAAGAGATTTTATCTGCAGACAATATTTTCTTTATGCTTTTATACATATTTATTTTAGAAATGACTAACCATATGAAATACATTCTGGAATAGAACTTCTGTACAAAATAATGCATAACATTTACACATTCAGAACAATTTCATTGGATTATTCAAGAAGGCAAATCTGAAATCATCTTGTTAGTTGCCAGTTCATTCATTCTGTAGGCACACAATTCAATGACAATATAATATCTATATCCTACTGTGGTTAAGGTCTCATAAAGAAAGTAGCAGTAAAAGAATTTGGCTTACATATTTGGAGTTCTGTAATGGAACATAACTAAAGGTGATTATGAGCATGGTGGCTGTGGCTGCAGTTGTGGCCATGACTCAGCCCAAAAGTATGTGTTGACCCATGTCCATGAGGATGGTGAGGTGGTGTGGGACCAGATCGAGCACTGGTTGAGTCCGGCCAGCCTTCATAAGTCAAGGCTGCAGTATCATTAGCATTGATGCTGGATAATGGAGCATACGCCTGGACTGGGTAGGTGCCAGGTGTTGGACTGATTTGTGGAAGCAAGGTCTTCCTCCTCTCCTCTGTAATGGCAGGGACAAATAAGACACCGCTGATGCACCTCAACAACGTGAAAGGCATCTTCTTCTCAAGAACACCGGCCCTGGCCTCAGACATATTGAGAAGGGAGAACCATCCTTTCCCACACATCCATCCAATCAGGATGGCGATGATATTACAGGGGAGCACAGAGTGGGGAATGAGAGCAGTGGTGACCATGAGGAGAACCCAGGGGAGTGCCATCGTGGGGAAACTGACTCCACACAGGAATCCCTTAGTCATCTTTGTGTGTGTGGTAGTCAGAGCAACACAGGCCAGCGACACGGGAACCAACCCCTCGGTGTGAGCGTGGTTACTCTCTCCCTGCAGGAGATCCACGAGGCTGTACGACAAGCCTATGGTGGTGGACAGCAGGAAGAACAGGAACAGGAAACGCACCGTGCCAACACCTTTCTCCAAGCTTCCACTGAGACACACCAGGGCTGCGACGTTCAGGAGAAGCTGGGCAAAGGTTTTGTGATAAAAGGGGTGCAGGAAAAGCCTGTGGACGTGTCCATTTTGATAAACAGTGGCACCCACGCTGAAGACTCCCTGGGTTAGGTTGAAGTATGTTTGGATACCAAACAGAACACATGATAAAACGACCACTATGAAAACCCCGCTCGTGATGACAGGAACAGCGTCTTTGGAGACTTGTAGAATCATTTTACAGTAATCCGCTCGAGTCATATTCACAAATAACTTTGTCCATCCACAGCTAATATACGAAAGCAAGTGTTTACCAGCAACTTATCAACCCAAGGGTGATTAAGCTGTCTCCACGTACTGTCTTCTCCAAAAGATGTCTACTGTAAACTTCTCAGGCTGACGCAGTCCCCAAACCTGATGGATAAATAAATTTTACAGTCATGAATAACATGTTTTCTGACTACAGCAACTGTTGCTCGATGGTTTCTTTCACAAGTAGTGCCTGGCTGCATTGGAAATTAAAACAACTTCTGGTCAAACCTTTCAAAGTAAAACATATGCTGACGCACGGTGGCACATTTTTGATAGAAAGCTACTGTTAACTGGCCAGATTAATTGAAGTAATAATGATAACACCAACACATAAAAACTGTGTGTGAGTAATAACTTAAAAAACTAAGACATCCGCATCCTTTCAGGCTATATTTTACTTCTCTCCAACGTTCGTGGCGTATTTTGAAGGAGAAATTGCCCGACTTCCGGTTTTTATCATTATTATTATTACAGTCTCCGGAAGTTATTTTTTGTTTGCGCTGTTTGTTCTTTCTTTTCTTTCCTTCTCGTAAAATAACCACTATAATCTCTGAGGATACCAGAGATTTCCTCGTACATTTGTGAGTTTCACTTCACATAAATTGACCACTTTAATCTCAAAGAATTTCGGCGATGGCCCTAATACGTAGACCATGTCGCGAAAATAAATTAAAAATAAACAGAATAACACAAAAACATAACCTTCTTGGCAGGGGTAAAATTATACTTGAAACTTTAAAATTAGACGTTGTGCTTTCCACCAGTCTCGGAGAAGAGAAGTTCTGAACGCAGCTCTGAAGCGCATGAACACGTACTTGAACCAAATCAGTGTGTGCGCGCGCTTGGGGACGCCAATACAGTTGCGTGTGCCCGCGAAGCTTTGCGCAGACCAACTCTGTTCTTGGGTTTAAAATGTTTAAACTCTTGAAATCTCCTGAAACAGGAGAGGGGGTGGGGCACACGTCAACCGATTACCCTGAACAACATTAACCACGCCAGCGTAACATAGGCTCCTGGCATAAATGGCGACCTCGCCGGCATCACTAACCTTTCTGTTCCCGTCTCCAAGTTACGAATCGACCTGGTCGATCCGCGTTCTTTTTCTGTCTGGCCACACAGGTTCAACAACCGAACCCACCGACACCGGACCCAACCAATACAGCTCGTTCTCTACACTCTTGTCGTTGCAGTGCGTTGAAGGACCGTGCAGGGTTATACGAACAAAACTTTTTCCGTTCAACAGAAATTTTGGTGTCTCCCTTTGATCTTTGAAAAACCCAAATTTCAAATCCACAGTTTTAATGAGTTTCTTCCTTCCGGTACCCGTCTTAGTCTGAGTCTGCTACGCCTGCAGCGTAAACTCATGACGCCAAGCCAAGTGTGAGGGTTAGTGGTGCTAAGGCCTTCATGTAGACTCTTGTCGGGCAGGTATTGGGGGGAGGGGGGCACACTTTATGTATTGTTTAATTACAAAACAAGGAGACGCACGTGCGAAATCAAATACGGAATAAAGACGAATGCATGTACTATCAAAAATAAAATCAGAGCCGGAAAAAACAGGATGCGTGACAGATTCAAAGAAAATAAAAATACCAGAAGCACGCACAATGACGTCTGACAGATTCTCTGTTCTCACAGGGAGCAAAAAGGCAGATATAGTTTTTAGTTTAACTGAACATAAAAAAGTTAGTTTTCAGCCTATTTACATTAATAAATACAAGAATTGGCCATATTTGTGATGAAAGTAGTGAGGGAGAATTTGCCCTTATCGTATCTGCGGCAGCAATTTGTGATTTGTAAATGAATGAATGAATGAATGAATGAACAAACAAACAAATAAATAAATAAATAAAGTGATACGTAAGCACGCCTGTCCCCCTTCCGGTGTCGTGCGGTTACTGCGGCGGATGTTGATGTTTTGTCTCGGACCCTCCTGGACGATGTGAGCTAAATCGTCTCCGGGACGAGCTGATATTTTCTGTGACTGCCTTCACGGTTCTCTTTGTACTCTTTTCTCGGTGAGGTCTCGCTGTCCGTCGGCATCGTGTCTCTCCCGGTGTCTTTCCCGGGAAGCGCGAGGCCGAGTCGTGCGATGATGGAGGACTTTGACGAGATCTACGAGGAGGAGGAGGAGGAAGAGGAGGACGAGGACAGGGCCGCGGAGGAGCAGCTCCTCAAGTACGCTCCGGACCCGGTGGTGGTGAGAGGATCCGGCCACGTCACTGTGTAAGCAACCGGCGAGGCTCGCGGGCAGCGAGAGAAGGAGTTCACCTTCACCGTAAACTGATCGGCAACACCGGGGCTCCGTGATTAGCTGGCTGCTAGCCCTGTTAGCCGCCGCCGGTGACCTACCGTAGCCAGCTAGCTACAGTTAGCAGCGAGCTAACTCTACGAGCGGGCGAGGAGTGGTTTACTGGCTTTTGTTTTCGTTTTAACCGAAGTACATCACCTAATATATATTTACCGTACATGTTTTGATATGTTGTTTGTTATCTGTAGCCAAGTCAAGTCCAGTCAGCTTGTCCCGCTGGCGGTTTCACAATGTCAGAACTTGAAAATTCAAGACTCGTTGAATCAGACTCGTTCAAGGCTGCCACTACCAATCCATGCAGTACATACATACAAAGTCAACTCATGGGTGCTTATAGACGTAAGTTCCTGCAAGTTAAAAATGTTCAATCTTGAGACTGGAAAAGAAGCAAATCTTCACATTGTCGTCTCTGGAATGAGATGATGTTTGATATGTAAATCAATCTTTTCTTCATCTATCATTAAAATAGTTGCATATTATTTTTCGGTCAGTCAGGCAATTGATTAATCAAGTGATTGTTTCAGCCATTTTTCGATTATTTTGCTGTTTTGTAGTGTGCATGGCAGGGTAAAATACAAAGAGAGCATTTTAAAAAATTGTGCCCCCATGCTAGCAGTTGATTGAATTTGTTTTAACACTAGTAGTTCAATTCCGATCTGCAGTTAATCTGCAGTCAAGGACTCCTGATTATTCTTGTTTGTCATCATGGATGCTGGCTGTGTGATGCAACCCAAAACATATACATATACATTACATTTGAACAGTAATAACTGAACTTTTGGCTCTGAAATGTTGCGTCTGGCTAAGAGGAGGCAAAGTTTGCACCACATCAGTGATGAACACGTGATTGCCTTGATTCCTCATGTCATATGTTTGTTTTCCAATCCAGTTATCCAAATACAGTGTGTTTAGGCTTATGTTAAACAGTCTATCTTTTTTCTCCTCTCCTCTACAGGTTTGGGCTCAATAACAAATTCGAGTCAGAATTTCCTTCAGCACTTACGGGAAAGGTGAGCGCCTTGTTGCTATACATTGGAGTTTCTAGAACTTATGCACTGCAGCACGTTGTCTCTTCTTCTTTGGCACAAATATCAACACAGTAATTTATCTCATCACCAACACGAAACGCAGAACAAATTCTGCAGCTGAGAGAAAGAGTGCAGAAATCTATGTAAAGCTGCTTACTTACTTTTTTTTTTAACTATACCATGTAAATGTGTTACTCAGGTGGCACCAGAGGAATTCAAAGCCAGTATCAACCGTGTAAACAGCTGCCTGCGGAAGACGCTGCCAGTGAACGTGCGGTGGCTCCTGTGTGGCTGCCTCTGCTGCTGCTGCACATTAGGATTTAGTTTGTGGCCTGTCATCTGCCTCAGCAAGCGGGTGAGACATCCACTCAGTCCTTCACTCATATATTTCTCATATTTGAATGTTGCACAAACATCTGCAACAGCATCACAGTGAATCCAAATCAACTACGGATTCGGGGAAAAGGTTCATGTGCTCCACCTGATGAGAACAATGTGACATGGTTTCACTGTTGCTTTCCAGACAAGAAGATCTATAGAAAAGCTTCTAGAGTGGGAGAATAGCAGACTTTACCACAAGGTGGGTAGAGAAGACATGTACAGTTATCTTTTTTTAAGGCACTTCATATAAACTCTCTGGTCACTGTTGCACTCTGTCTGCAGTTGTGTTTGCACTGGAGACTAAGCAAGAGAAAGTGCGAAACGAACAACATGATGGAATATGTAAGTATCTTCTGTGGTGGATTTTTGTGGTCTGTCCGTGTTTCTGGGTTTGTAACCTTTTTTCCTATCACTTGCAGGTAATCCTA
The DNA here is from genome assembly GCA_016785225.1 of Psettodes erumei. Taxonomy (NCBI): domain Eukaryota; kingdom Metazoa; phylum Chordata; class Actinopteri; order Pleuronectiformes; family Psettodidae; genus Psettodes; species Psettodes erumei. The sequence goes on along the minus strand of JAFBJZ010000887.1, from coordinate 744,407 downwards.
ATAGAGTTCCTACCCAAGATTCCCATCTTCAGACCAGACTAGCCTGACTGCAGCTGACCTTAAACCACCACTGTTGCCCAGCTCTGTCACAGACCCACAATGGCTGTCAAGTTCCTGAATAACTACCCTTTTCCAAAATACTACAATATTTTTTTTTTGTTTACAGGGTAGCATCAATCCTTGCACTTTTCCTCTTTGCCCCGTTCTCCGACTCATACCCTATTTACACCCTTGTTTACAAATCCAGCATCCCCACTCTGGCATTGGAGTGAAATCACCATTGAACCGTGACCTACCAGACGAGCTGGCGCACTGTCAAGCCATGCAAGCTGGCACCAGCCTGTGGGATGTCAGGGGAGAACCAGCCATGGGCAGTGTTATTGATTTTAGAGCCAGAGCTGGAGACTGGACTCTCGAACTCAGTTCTGTGAGCTACAACTGGAATTTTGTCACTAGTATGTTCCCTTACCTAAGCACATGGCACAGTCAGTCCATGGAAAAAAACACTTTCAAATGTTACCTACTGTCACACCGCGAACTTCACCTGCAAAAAAAAAAAAAAACAAAAAAACACCCCAGTGCTTTCGTAACAGTTGGTTTGGTGCTCCAACGTAGAGGTTGTCGTGGCAACACGACGCAGAGCTCCAAAAGAAACCTTCATCCAAATCAACTCTGTAGCAGACTGACAAGTCTCGCAGGAATATGTTCGACCAGTGGCCGAAACAGCTGAACTTAAAAAAAAAAAGAAAAAGTCACTCATTCTTATCCTCTCACACCACCTTTCATATCTCTGCACCACCCTAACCCAGTGACAATCACACTCTTTGACTGTACTCTCAATAGGATGAATGGGTCTTTATGCTACACCTTTACCTGGAACAGTTTGTTTTTCACTGCTGCTTCAACTGCTTCTGAGTTGCAGTGGAAAAAGTAAGCTGGGAAGAAGGCCACTGGTGATGATAAAGCTGAGACAAATTTTTGGTTTCGTTCTATTTTTGTTTGATTTAAAAAATTTTTTTTTTTTAAGTATCTCAAGTTTTGTTTACTGTTTTGGTGAAAGAGAGGCAGTCAGTGCTTGCAAACCTGTTCACCATGTTTTTGTGCGTGTGTCTGAGAGTGCGGAATGTAAGCAAAAAAAAAAAGACAAATCAGACATGAAGAGAAACTCTGTACTGTGTAAAGCAGTATTTCTTTGCCATAACTGATCTTTGTTACTTTTGTTGTAGTAATTTATACATGTGTGAGTGTGCATACAACACATGCGTTCATGAAATAGGCCTTGGTTGTTATTGTTTTGTTTGGTTATTTTTCTGTAAAGGTATGCTATGGGTGTTTCCTTTTTTGTTTCTGTGGTCATGTGTCAACACTAAAGCACACATTTGCTTTGTCCTCAACACCATCACCTGGCCTCTCTTCCGTATCTGCAGACCTGGGCTTACTTTAAGTGTTCAAGTTAAGGATGTGACTCTTTTGAGAAAAGTTCCGCTGTTTTTAGATAGATATAACTAATTCATTATATTCAGAGGCCTGGGGTGACCAAGAGTGTAAGATCCTCTTTGTTAGACGTGATATCAGCGTTGTCTCATGAAGCAGGACTACTAGTGGTAGCTCCATGACTGCACTGAGTTAAGTCTGAGTACTCCCAGATCAGAGATATGGACTGCAGTAATTTTATATTAACAGTGAAAAATGACTATGTAAAGTGAAGAGTTACTTATAATGGTGAACCCAGAGAAAACAATCACCCCACTCAGCAGTTACTCCCACGGCTACAAGGCATTTTTTGCATCCTTTGATTATTCTTGGTTTGCTGGCCCACAGATTTACTCTCTTTGTCCACCTCCATCATCAGTCTCGTTTTCAGCAGCAGGCAGCTGTTACTACCTTCCCCAGCACTAAATGGCAGACGGTCAAAGTTAGCAACTAGCTGGTGGTCACCATGGAGTATTTAGCGACTGAAGAGGAATCAGTGGATCACTAATGGAGCTAAAGCCAGAAACTCCATATGAATGTTAATGTTGCTTTGTCTCTACAGGATGTGTAAAGGGGCAAATGTTTGCTAACACTTTAGAAAATGATAACATGCCAGTTAACAGGTTTAAGGAAAAAGGAAGGTTGCTCCAGGCTTGCTTTATTCCAGTCACAAAGCTAACTATTAACCTGGCTTTGAGATAAAGTCCTAACACTATTTTTACATGTTGCAGATCATATCATTAAGCACAACTCAGTTCAGCTTAACATACTATAATCATTTGCCAGCAAGTAGGAGAAAAGGGAGAACCAAAAAAAGAAGCCTTTTCGAATATGATGTGGATTCAGCTTATCCCACTCAGCACACTAATTGATTTATTCCAAAAAAACCCCAAACACCCGGATGGTGACTGAGACTGTGAAATTGTGCATTGCAAAGCCACTTAATTGGCAGGTGGGTCAGCTCCGGTTGATTGTATGGGTCACACTCAGGGGATTATACTAGATCAATAATATGTAGCACTGGAAAATCTCACTGTCAGGTGTGTTCCAAAGTTGTGCCAGGGAGTCAAGTATGATAATCACAGGAACAGTCGTAAAATCATGCATTTGGAGTTTGTTTTAGAATTGAAACGTGCCCTTAAGAAAAAAAAGACAACTGTTTACTCACCATGCATATACACTATGGACTCACAAAGCTCAGAAATTACGTTGGTTTATGTGTTTTTAAAAAAGACCCATGTTCACTTGATTACGACTGGGCTGCCTATTGGTTCATCAGTCACTTTTCTATTGTTTTTTTTTTGATTGTGGTCTGTTCTGTATAAATCAAGGCATAAGGCCATATGCAGATATCTGTGGCGTGCACACGAAGTGCATAATGTATGCAGATGCAAATGTTCGTAGATCTCAGACTGTGATTTGAACCCTGCACAGAAAAAATGAGTCGTTTTTATATAATCTTGCGTGTTCTGTGTGTTTTCGTGTGTATGAGGGAGAGAAAGGTATATATGTACATATGACTCATGAGCAGGTGTATGTACAGTAGTAAACTACCAATAAACAAAGCTATGAGCATCCCCCTCTGTGAATCAGTTTGATTTCTCATTTGAACAGGTGTTCCATTTTCCTACCTGTGCACATGAAGTTTCGATGAAGATTCAAGGTCAAAGTAGGACAAAGAAAGAGTAAATTCACTTCCCCCAGTCCCACAGTTGTAAATAGCTTCAGTTATTACATTACTTCTGGTACAAAAGTCTGCAGATACTGTATATGCATACCTCCTTCTGGGTCCAGACTTCAAGTCAGTGGTAGGTTCTGTCACTTTCCCTGTTTCTTACACTCCTGAAGATCTGCACCAGTCTCAGTCCTTTTGCCTGAGAGACATGAAAAATATAGAATTACACTGTATCCTGTGCAGGAATATGAAATACAGAGTTAAACAGTGCAGCATTTTTCATGGAAACATTTAGATATGCCATTCAGATATTTTTTAAAAAATGATTAACATGAGGATGAACAAGACTCGACATCATGTTTGTGCAGCCTCTCACTGGACTCAGAACTCACTTTAAACTCAGACTCTTCCCCTCTAGCCTCTCTACTTTGTCCTTGTGTTTCTAAGAATAACATTTATTAAGCCCTGGGATATGTGTTTCTTTTCACTAGGTTTGAAACGTTTTCAACTGCAGTGAATGGGCCTTTGCGTCAATTTCGTTAGGCGACTTTGTATCACTGAGTTTAATTCCAGAGATGGTAATGTGATAAAGAGGCCTATTAACTGACAGTTTAAATAAAAGAAAAAGAAGTCATTTGAGTTTGTTCAATAAGAATTCTTTGCAAAGATGAAAATGTGGGCACAAAGGTCAGAACTATTTGTGAAGGTGTATAGCCAGTCAAAATATTTCAACAGCATGTTTCATCAATAATACTAAATTAGCCTGTTCACATAGTCCTATGCTTCCATAACCGACATCAAAGTTTCCCAAGTAGAAGCAACAATATGATGAAAACAGGTCCAGGGTTCCCCCCACTGTCCTCATTTGTTTACTTGTGTTGTACTCTGATTTAAAGGTGGAGGAAGGGAAATGTTCACTGACTTTGACTCAGAAAATATTAGGTTTACAGCAACTTATTTAGGTGTGTTGATGTCAGTGTAAAAGTCCCACATTAAAATACTGTACTAGCAAATCTCATCACAGGCAGATTATAACACTTTTCATCAAAGTCCGACATGCTAAATATGATTCGTCATCAAGTGAGGGGTCTCTGGGAGTGCAAATTCCAATATGGTAAAGAAAAAAAAAAAAAAAATCAGAAAAATTGTATTTGAACATTGTGATAAATTTACATGAAGGAAAATTAAAACACCTAAAATAGTTTGATAATTGCTAATATGCTATAAAATAACTATAAAAGTGCACAAAAGAACAACAGTCATACTTCATTTTTCTTAAGTTTTACTGGAAGACTTCTCTTCACACAGAAATGGCATCTTCAGTATGTAAGCTTGTCGTGGCATTTTTGACAATGTTAATCTTGTTTGGATGCAGTTATTTCACTGGAGAACATTTCCATAAGCATCTTCAGTCCACCTTCACTGCTCGTAATTTTGTGAAATAGGTTGAAAACTTCATCCATGTCCATTTCATTCATGACAGAGGTTAGATCAACGGGCTGTTTGTCTTGGGAGGGAGACTCATCTGGGCAAAAACCTGTGAGAATTGTGAATTCATTTCATGAATGCAAATGTTTATCAGCCACGGTGCTGAACAAAATAAAGATAAAGACAAAAGAATCTAATTCAGCAATTAGAGATGTAAGCGGTGATAATTGCCTTTGTTTGACACCAACTGTTCACCCACTCACTTGTGGGATCTCATATCTGAGGAGGTTATAAAGTAATTCCACTTCTAACTTTGGTTGTAAAACAGTTGCGGTGTGTTTGTTTGAGTTGATCTGACAAAGTTCACATTGCTCCTGGCTCCTTTGTTTGTTTTATAGCCACGCTATAATCTAGATTTGCTGCAGCTGCTGCACAAACATAGACACAAAGTCTGAATTTTGTATTGACAAGTAACAGCTCAGGTACATACTTGCATAAAGTATTAAACCTTTCATATTATGTTGACAGGAAAAATAGCACATTGAAAACCTTAGATATACTGCATATACTGAAAGAAAATGGCTTTGAGCCCTTACAGCCAGATTACATATGTAAACATTTGTACCTTTTTCAGGGTCCAGGACAACAGGTGATGGTAAGTTGAGACACTCAGCCTGCTTCATAAACTCTTGCATCTCAGCAGCCGACACTTTACTTCTCTTGCCTGTGGGAGAAAACAAGATTGTGCCAAAGGGCCACTGTTTAGTTTTAACTATTTTATATACAGTTAGATATTTTAGTCCAGTGGTTACCAGCCAAGGATAAGAAGATAAATCTGAGGATTTGTGAGATGTCAAATTGGGCAGCAAAGGAGAAAGGACAAAGTTCTGCTTCACAAATTTATATGAAAGTAATGTAGAAGTACCTTGAAACTGTACCTATTGTACAGTGCTTGAGTACATGTACTTAGTTACTTTCCACAATTGCTGTGAGATGATTTAAAACTTCAAAATGTAGTTATACTGTTTTATATTTGCATCAATTTAATAGCAGTTTGATTTGTCAGGTATTTAATTCACTAGATTAGCAGAAAACAGGTGCAAATTACAACAGATTTTATCGGTCTGTGTGTCTTACTCAGGAGCTGGAGACCACTGAATCTGTTTGTTCCGGTGGTGGCTTTCCAGTAGAAAACAATGCAGTCGGTGCAGCTGGTATTCAGTAGGATTGTAGAAGCAGTTAAAGGGTGCACTGGGGATAAAGGCATGCATACACACATATCAACACATACACAGAGTGTTGTTGCAATGTTACAACATAAAGTCCATCTGTTTGTGCAGATGCATGGTCAGTCAAAAGGTTTGTACATCAAGTTCCAACAATACTCACCCCCAGAGAGTGTGCCGTTTTTCAAGGTCAGCTTAGTTGTGAGAGAAAAGCATTCACCAAACCTAGAAACCAAAATAAATTAGTACAGTTTTTAAAAAAATTATTATCATTTGGCATAGATCATTCTATGCAAGACAGAGGGGGGAGAGGGTGAAAGAAAAATCTTGATACGATCCTTAAATTTAGGCTTGAACTTACACTTTTTGAGCCTGATAATTATAGATGACATCACTCTCATTATCAGCGGTGATTTTGCACCAGGAGGTCTCCACATACATCTTTGTCAGCAGCTGGGATGCAGTCATGTTTGAGCTCTCTGCTAAGTGCATCCATTTGCCCAACAGCTGAAACAGACATTTTGTTTCTTCCAAAAATGTAAAAAACTAAACAACACCAAGAGTTCACCACCAACGCCAAGTGATTGCATTAGAAACGGGAGACAAGTTGAGATGAGAGAGTGTCTTACTTGGTCTTTTCCACTGATTGCAAGAGGTTGGGTTAGACTCTCGCAGCTCCTCACGGGAGCTGACCGTCCGAGAGACAGAAGACAGAGCACGGCCACAGCAACATGAACAACCGCCATCATGGCACAAAGACCCTGAATCTGTGTGTCTGTGTATTTCACGGATCTCAGTTTAAAGTTCATGCATTGGTTGGTGCATTAAAGTTCAGAGGCTCATCCCACATGGAGTCCATGGGTTGTTTACCCTACTGTCGCAATCTGGTAGAGAGGTGGAGAAAGTCAGTGAGTCAGCTACAGTTTACAGCATGCACTGATTTCACATTTTTTACATCTCCTCAATTCAGTCCACAATTTTTATGAAACTCTCTTTTTTAAATCCTCAGTACAAAAGATAAACAATAGTATTACAAAATTAAATCAGAGGAATCAATAGATGACTCCTGAGCTGTTTTTCAATAGGAAACTTCACAGATCTTTAAATAGTTTGGCTGTGCTGGCGGTCCCACTCTGTAGAGGTTCGAACAAGATTTCATTCGTTTAAATGAGTTCGCTTTCAGATTAATAACATGAATAAATTTGTCTTTACCATCAGCTTACCCTGAGAGCTGAGAGATTGTTTTGCTCACACAATGTATTCATTTTAATTTGGTTATTAATTTTTTTATTTTAGTTTTCATTCAAATGTATCTATCGTTTGTTGTGTATGTACTATTGTTGACGTAGTGAAGCAGCTGACGTGTTCAGCCCCCCCAATCCATGCTGCTACAGACAGACCTTTCAACAAGCACTAAAAAGCTTTACAATTCAGTATCACAAAGGTCTTATGATTGGACTGACCTCATTCAGAGTCAATCAGATCAGATAGGAGGAGTTTGTTAAATGACAAAATCTGTTAAATTCAAAATAGATGACTTTCTGTTGGGTTATAGGTATGACTCCCAGAGGCTCTTTTTCTAAGTCTTGGGATGTTAGATGTGCCTTACGTGTCAGTGAAACATGCCGCGAGGGCTACTTTGAAACTCTGTATGGGGCTCTGTCAAGCCATTTTGCCACACCCTCGTGAAACACCCATAATGCATGTAAATTTTCACCATGTCTGATGCAAATTATCAGGAGTGTTTGCAAAGCAATTACAATGGGGTTTTCACACTGGTCGATGCTCAGGCCCGAGTCAAGTAGTTCCAACCTTTCATTTTTTTTAATTTCTCAATTACTCAATGTAAAAATCTATGCATACTCATTCAAAATTGTTTACGGCACAAATCAAAAATAAGGACAGATCAGTTAACAAACATATCAAAAAGAGTATCCAGAAGTCTTGCAACTCGATGTCCCATCTTGGCTTCTAATAAGGAGTTGAGGGCACTGAGCCCCTCTGAGCGCGGGAGGTTGTCTGGGCAGATTTCTGTGTGCACACATAAAGCAAACAGCTCTGTGATAGACTACAGAGGCACAGTAAGATGAGACATGGTAATTGGTTTAAAAAAAATCTCACCATAGTTTGGGTTTATCATAATGGGCGGCGGCATGTTGAGACATTCTGCTTGTTTCTTGAGCATCTCCAGGACAGCGGGTGAGACTGTCTCTCTCCTGCCTGTGAATAAAGAATTCAGGGGCAGGGACGCACAGGAAACTACTCAACAGAGCTACTTGTCAGACAGCACCTGGAGACACCCTACTGAGAAGAAGCCATTCAATCAATCATGCTTATGTTTTCTGTTCATCCTCCATGCAGGTAAACAAAATGCCAACTGAAGTTTTGTGCTAAAAAAACATCTTAAGATGGAGAACCTGCTTTAAATTCACATACACGAGCTGCCCGGTTTAAAGTGGTTTCATTACAAAAATATTAATTTGCTTTATTGTGCTTATTAAGGGTTGATTCAGTGTTTTAGGGCTGATAAGTGAGTGTTTCTTACCAAAAAGCAGAAGACTGGTAAATGTATCTCTGCCAGACATAATTTCTTCATAGACAACGAGGCAGTCGGAGCAGTCACTCGTCAGATAGACTTCCTTCAGGTAGAAAGGTCGCTCTGTAAAAAAAACACCCATGCAAATGGGAAACTACAGAATATTTTGTGTTTCAATTCAGGTTTGAGGATCTTGATCTTCTTCACTTACCAATTAACATCGTGCTGTTTTCAAAGGTCACATTGTATGTCAAGCTCGAACATTCACCATATCTGTGATGAGGAAAGTAAAGGCTGCATGATATCGTGATAGAACCTTGCATAAGCTGGCAGAATGCGGCAGCTACACAGACTGTAAGTACAAGTTCAAGCAATTAGAGACTATTCTATAATCAGTGACTGATATTATCAGCAGATCAGATGACAACATGTATGTGAATGGTGTTGCTGTTGCTGATGAGTCCACGTGGCTTTATCACTCGACTACGCAGTTTCCCCACAAGCTTTTGTGCTTTTTGAGTTTGAAGATGCTAGACATACTGTACATGTGCCAAAACAGTGGGTTGAGGTTATTCCTTGAAAAAAGCATTACACTATGAGAATATTTCTATGGGGGGCTTACATCCTTTGGGTCTGAATGAGATTGAGGATGTTGCTCTGGGTGGTTGCAGTGATGTCCAGCCAGGCACTGGTCAGCAGGTAGCCCAGAGAACGGCTTCCTGGGAGGTCAGAGCTCCCCCCGATGTACAGCCACCTACCCAACATCTGGAGCGCACAGACAGAGCACAGAAGATTTCTGTTGCAAACTTACAGGAGCCATATTTGAAAGAACTGATCTGTAGAAATGTCAGTAACAAGAATAGCATGCTTCTTCAATAAACAGAGAGCTCTTGTTCTGCCTGGGTCAAAACGAAATACAGATACTTCAGATGTAAATTAAAGCAGGTGAACACTTACATCTTTATTGCTGATGGTTATTGGTTTCACCAGACTGTTGCAGCTGCTCACAGGAGCAGAGTGTCCCAGTGAGAGAAGACTCAGCAATACAGCAACAGCAGCAGACTTCATCCTGCAGATGGCTCTAGTCATTTTTGTTCCCCTCGAGCTTTCCCTCCGGGACTCTTGTGAAGGATGTGCCTTCTTGTTTCTTCTCCACACTCTTACTTTGTCTTCAGGTATACGTCTCCTCGCACACTGCCTCAGTTACTCCCCCTGGATGTATCGTGGCAGCTTATATTCAGTCTTCTGTGAGCTGATGTAACGAAAGCAAACACCCCAGGGGGAAGAGAGAGGAGGGGAGACTTTGACCTGTTTGAGTAATTCTGATCCGATCACATACCACAGGGGGCTTTGTGGAGGCCCCACATAGTGTGTACGTTAACGCATTTCTGTTATCTCACTGATAATCCCCTCTGATCTGTCACCGAGACTCATGAACACGCACACTACCAGTTTATGCAGTTTTCATGCTTTGATTGCATGCGCACATTTTCACGTTGTGCTGTTTTCATGGGAAACAGCAGCTTTCCTATTACTCAAAGGGTGGATGAGGATTTAAAGATTGTTGTCATTACAATATTTCTGAACCTACTTATGATTTTTAAAATCCATAATTTCAACACTACACGTTTACCTTTACCAATGCCTATGAAAGATTAATATAATTGACAACTGCGACGCTGGAGAATTATTGGTCTATATTCTACAAAAGCCACAAAAAGACATGTTATCAAAAATGTTTTTTTTTTTTAATTGAACTTAAACTGACGGTTCTCTACAGGTGTCTCCTCACAGTACAAGAACAATAGGGCAACAAACAAACCAAATGACAGAAAGAAAATTATGCTGATCATCCTGACGACACAGTGAGATCTCTGAGCAGGACCTAATTGTGACAGATGTGCTCTGCGACATGGGCTGGGAGAGGAAGGAGGTGGTTGAAGATTGATGCTCCGCTGGATGTAAATTAGTGATGGAAAAATGCATGAATTAGGAGGACGACCAGCTCTCCTCCACCACTCCCTGTGCTCCACAATCCTCCGTCTGAACTGATGGCGGGGATGAACGACAGCTGGGAGGATGGAGACTGATGGAGGTGGGAGTGACAGGACACATCGATCACTCTTTCTGGTTTCGTTGGTCTGCTCTCATCTCAGCACTTTCCTTCGCTCTCATTTTGGTGGGAGACACGGAGGGACAGACGGAATGGGAACAAACGGACGCAGAGAGGGAAGGTGGGAGGCGGCGATGAACTACTCCATAGCCTCCTGGTTCTCTTGGTCACCGCTGATCTCCTCGCTGGCCTCTTTGCCTTCCTTGCTCCTCTTGCTCTTCTTGTGTTTGTGCCTCCGGTGGCTGTCGCCCTCCTCGCTGTCGTGCCTCCTCCTGCTGCTGCTGCTAATGGAAGGAGAAAGACGAGAGCGTGAAAAGGGCAGAAGAGGTGAGGAGAGGGAAGAGGAGAGAGAGAGTAAAGGGCAGGGAGAGGCAGATAGGAGAGACAAGAAGATCGATGGGTGAGAAAAAGACAAGGTGAGGTGAAATGGAGAAGGGGCAAAAAGGACAGACAGGGACAGGATGGTGCCAATAACAAAAGACAGACATGCTAATGTGTGTAGCTGTTGTTGCCAATGTTCGATCAGATAAAGTCACTTTAAATGCAGCTGAATTCCTTCCTCACACTTTTGCTATAGAGTATTTGGAAACCCCCCCGCCCCCCCAAGCTCTTGTTGAGACAAGAGTCCTGCATCCATTTCTTGACAAGCCTGCTGTGCCTAGTTACAGTTGCTAAGCTACAACTGGACGATCGCTGTTCTCAGTAGGGATTTCACAAAGGATCACAAGGCCTGAGAGAGAAACTGATGATCGTGTCGATATACCTGCGAGAGGACTTGTGGCGTCCCTCGTCTTTCTCTCGGTGCCGCCTCTCTCTGTGCCTTTCCTCCTTCTCTCGGCTCGACCGGTCACGGTGGCGCTCGCCCGTAACCACGCTCCTGGTACTCACGGTAACGATACCGCTCCTCGTCGCTGTGGAATTCAAGAGAGTGTGAGTGCAAGAACATTTCAGTGACGTTCAGGTTAATTAGTGATGGGTGCAGTAAGCAATGAGCTCGAGTTGCAGCCAATCAAGGCAGGTCAGAGCAGTGACATCAAAGCCTAAACTGCTGAGCTTTTTCATTATATTCTAATCTTTGGAGAATAATTTCTCATGCGTTTGTGTGTCTTGGACTCACCTGGTGTAGCTCATAGCTGAAGGACTGTGTTCCCTTTCCCTCTCCCGCTCATGTGTCCTCTCCCTGGGCCGCTCTCTGTCCTTGTCTCTCTTGTCGTCTCGGCGGGAATAGTAGTCCCAGGATTTAGAGTTGTCCATTATTGGGGGCCACGGAGGAGGCACACCTCCAGTCATGGGTGGAGGGTAAGCGCCTAAGGGAGCACAGAGACAGGAGAGGAGGTTTGTCACTTTGTCTGCTTAAAATGAGAAAAATGACATGCATTTTCATACTGACGATGATAGTAACACTAAACCATATTACGTACAAAACAAGAAATACAGATTTACAACAGATTACAGACAATACGATTTTGCTAATCCCAGAAAGATTTTTGAAAATGATAAACTGAGTTAAAACATGTGATTCATTTGCTCCTCCTCTCCTCTGTAAAATACAAACTTTTGTCATTTTTTGATGCGAGTCTGAACCAGACCTGTGTTTATGTATTCATGTGTAGCCCAAACATAACCTTTTCAAGCCTTAGTCAGTCATTTTCCATCTTCATAACATGTCAACATGTCTGTTTCAGCTTCTAATTTCCCCTCCTGCACAACCGTCTTTTTTGCATTTTTATAATCACTCCACAAATACACTAAACTAAACTTGCATATCTGTCAAAAAATAGGCCTTATCTTGACATGTCTGTGTCAATCTGAGCACATTTGGTCATTATTTCCCAAACACATCACAACAAATCTCTTGCATTGCATCTCATGTCCTCTTAATGGCCTGAAATCAAGTTGTGGCATTTGTTGTGCAGCCTGGGTTAGAAAATCAGATTATGCTGTAAAGCTTTCTACCTTGAGGGAACGGGTACGGAGGGACGGAGCGTCCATCATAGCCTCCAGGGTGGCCACTGTGGAAGCAGAGGAGAGGCCGCATGTTACAGGGTGTGTGTGTGAGTCACAATTTGCAAAAAAAATGTTACAACTGAATTTATCCGCGTAATCACGGTTAGCGTACAGATTTAGGTTGTGTTACGCTTTTGGATTGTTTCTAGCAAACAGAGAATTCAAAAAAATGTGCGTGGTTTTGTTTACACATGAAGTATCAGGTTCCAAGGTGAATATTTCCTTATGTAAATTGTAAGGAAGGTAAACATGACTTTCAACTCTTGGCATAGGTCAGATCCATATGCTTCTAAGTACAAACTGATATTTAAGAAGAAAATCTTTTAATAAAATTCAATTTTTTTTATAACATGTAGTGAGTCTGGAAATCATTCTTAACAAGTTTACTCCTCAGTGGGTGACACAGACCATTAATTCTGTTATACAGCCTTAAAAGTCATGACATTTAAATTTCCATTTGGTTGCAAAACCTCCACCCCGAGTTAGAAATTGCTGGTCCCATTTCAAAATAACCTCATCTCCTCCAGTGTTTCACGGATTTATGTTGAAGTTGAAAACATTTCCGTTGTTTCAGCTCGAGCTTGTGCGCGCGTGTTACCTGTCCAAAGTGGGGATAATAGCAGGAGGGGGCCCGCTAGGTGGAGGAGGAAAACCAGGAGGAGGGACAGTAATGGGCAACCCTACGAAACAGGAAGGAGACACAACAGGGATTAAAGCTTAAACATGATGCACGAGGCACACTTTGTACCGCTTCCCACATCCGCGTCGCGGTCCCGGAGAACACGCGAGGATGATCATGAGCTTACTGGGTGGGGGGATGAGCGGGGGTGCAGTGCTGACGTTTGGTGGCGGTGGGAGAAACGGAGGCGGGGGTATGTTCGGCGGAAGCGGTCCGGGGGGGAAGAAGGCGGGCATCTTGGCGGGAGTGGGCTCGGCCTCAGACGTAGAATGTTCGGAGATCACCTGCACAACGACGGGTTGCTCTCAGTTTTAGTAAGAGATGGCACAAGTATTTCACCATGGAAACCAGTGAAGACCTAAAACACTCAGAGATGGATTTATTTTTAAATCCAGGGGAAATGTTCTTGTTGCCTCTACCTGGATATTGTTGCCGTCTAAGTTGTGCCTGCGTCGCCCTTCAACCCTGCTGATGGTGGCCGTCTGTCCGCCGATCACATCGATGGTACCGCTCGTCTTCACGGCACTGAGCAGAATATAAAACGGAGGACGCGTTCACATAACCGCTATCCGTCTCCACATATACAGTGAGCAAACGAACATGACGAAAACTACAGCCCAGACGATACACGGTTTCTGAGGTCAACGCTGAATCTCATTATTTTGAGGTTAAAACAGTATTTTTTTTCTAACAAACACACATGACATAAACAAAGTACAAACTACTTGTCAGTGCTCTCTGGTGGACAAATTGTGTGACGGTGACGTCATTTCTGGCATTCCTGTTCTGCAACTTCTTGTTTCTTATTGGTCAAAACATACACTGATTCCAACAAATGTGCAATAAGCCAATAACTGCCCGTTAGGGGTCTTTCCATTGTGTATGAAAACTTAATTGGCCAATTTGTTGGTCGAGCTCCAATGACGACCACGTTTAAGAGTTTACTTCGGCCTTACAGAGGTCCTGTATGCTCTGAGAAGACAATTTCACCCCATGTGATGGGAACTTGAGAAAAGGGCCTTTAAAAGGACGTTGTGTTTATATAAATATTTGATGATAAAACCTTTGACTTTTGAACCGATTTCTGCCCTCTAAAATCAAATCAAGCCCTGTCCATTAACTGATCTCCCATTGTTTATGTCCCAACTCCTCATCTGGCACCAACTGAAAAATACATGGATGTTTAAGGTCTTTTATAAATGGCAAAAAAGTTAAGGACGTAACTTTAGCAAAGAAAAAAAAAAAAAATCGAGGCTCCCGTTTGTTAACGTGCCACCAAAACTCCAGACTGTGCCGGGGTTCCATCCAGCTGACGGGATGATCTATTCCTCTTTCTGATGCTGTAACTTATGTTAACTTTCTACATCCTGACACATGCACATCAACCACCCCAGCAGAAAGACACATGGCAAAAAGAAAGGGTCTACAGGGCCTTGAATGTAGCACCGGAGGTTTTTCTGTGATCGCGTTTCACGGTCAAGAAAAACGCCAGGCCCCCTGTTTTCACACATCTACACATTTCCCATTAGGCCCATTGAACCTTGCAGGGACAAGGCCATGCCCACTTACGTATAGTAGGACATGTCCTGAGCAGGCGGGCCAGTCCACTGAGGGGGAGAGGTCCTACCATTTTGAAACAAAGGACAGGGGTAAAGCATATGAGAGTAACATCGGCCCTGTCACACACAAACACACACACAGCCCATGGGACAGTGTCCTATTTTAACCACAGGGTCAGGGGTAAACGTGGAGGTGGCCGGGAAGATGAAAAATGTCTTAGCTGTGCAGTTTCCTGCAAAATCCATCCATCCATGACTAAAACATATCCATTCTTCTTGCATTTAGTGCTAAATCTTCACCAAGCCCGCCACCACCTGGTTCATCGACTTCACTGTGCGCTGCTAGTGGAAAGGGAATGTGTGTTTCGGTCCCGGCTTTCTCAGTAAGTGGCGGCAAAGGCAGACATGTTACCTGGTGCCCTGGCTGACAGCGGACTTGTACACACTGACGGGGGATGTGAAGTATGACTTCGAGGTGTGGACAGGCAAACTGGATATGTCTTTCTCATTGCCTGTCCTGCCTTGCTGAACCTAGACGGAGCCAAGACAAACATATCACTATGACGGATGTGGTTAAAACTGCAGAGACAGTTAGTGTTGATTTTAAAGTCGATACGGCGAAACAAGGATTTCTCATCCGTATTGAGGGCAGCCTCTTCGCTACAATGTAGAAACATAGGGGGTAGATCTACAGTATGTGAAACGGAACTATGTTTACGTTCGCTAATGTTCAATTGACTTCAACTAACTGATGAGAGTGAGAGGCCTATGAAGGAAAAAGAAAGCTTGAAGCTGAAAAATAAATACAGAATTAAGGACAATGGGCCTCATTCACCAACCATTCTGACAAAGAAAATTTCATCTTAAAGCCCACTTGCAGAGATTTCGTGACGATTCTGACATTCGCCAAAGTTGTGGCACTTATTCTTAGGGCAAGAACAAAGAGCACTCGGATGCACGTATAGGTGCCGATGTTTCATCGCAAAATCTATTTTTCTTCCACGTTGAACATTTTTGATACTTATCATTCATTATAGCACAAAGCAGGATGCAAATGAGCACACACTCACTTCATTCCACAGCAATTTTGCTCATTGGCTTGTTTGCTAACTGATAACGCATCCAGCCTTCATTTTGTTTGTTTGCTGCTTTATAGGCACTGCTCGCACGATGAAATATTACGACCCGCCGACACTTCAGAAGGAGCAACGTTCCTCTTTTCCTTTGACTCCAATGCTCCACCGGAGTTACAGCTTCGACTTGGCATTCTTTCCATCGCTATCAGTTTTCTTGTGGCACGCACTTTCCATTTACGAAGACAACGGGATTCACCATTCTAAGAACAGGTGCGAGCCGTCCCGTGGTTTGAGAGCACATCATGAATCCGACATAGGCATTTGTTAGGACTTTTCTTAAGAACGAATTTAAGAAAAAAAAAGTTTAGGGAGATATTGGTGACTGAGTCTCTTACAGTGATCTTGCTGGTCACTGAGCCCACTGTGGAGACCTCCAGACCCATACGCAGCCTCTTCTGTTTTTCACAGTAAGCCTTCCATGTGTCTTCATTGAAGCCATAGTTGAAGTAGTCTGACAGATCCGCTCCTGCATGCACACACACACACACACAAATGACGAAATACTGTACATGTTAGAAATGACTTGTCTTTATCAGTGTCACCAAACATCCTGAAAACACCCATGACCGATGTGGCTGAAGGAACAGAGGAGCATTTGTTACTGTTGTGTGTTTGTTTCAAAAATTTCATTCACACGCACAAACACAGACCTGGCTTCCTCCAGGGTTTTTCCTCAAAGGACTCCATGTCCACCTCCAGCACCGGAACCCCGTTAATGTTCCCAGGAGCATCCAGATCCACTCCTTTCAGCTTTGTGGCCACTAAAAATAATCAAGACAGCATGTTACTAGACTCTAACATCACATACATAGTCATTATAAAAAAAAACTAAAGAGCAACAGTTTTGAGAATGTTACCTTGTCCATAGGGTCTGGAGCCTGTCGTCTTTATGTTGAGATTTACAGGAGGAGCTCCATAAGGTCTAGCAAGAGAAGGAAACAGTTACCTTGTCAGTGATATTTACAAGGTTCACACTGACAAGCTGCATATACACTGCACAGCAAACACTTTCTCTAACTGCTAATGCCAGTTTGTGTACAGAAGAAAACATTATGACAGTCATTACAAACTTTGAATTCCATCTCCCTAGTTGCCTTTTCAAACTGGCCAGTAATTGGTTCAATGATCTGCCACACTTTGACTGAATCCTACGTGTACTGTGGTGCTCCAGTTTTTATGTCTCCAATGGTGACTCGGACATCATCGTCGTCGTCATCGCTGTCGCTGTCACTGTCCACATCTTCACCCGCTGCTTCACCTGCGGCCTGGCATCCCAAAAGTTGGAGGTAAGTATTTACATGCTTACCAAAAAAAAAAAAAAAAAGGAAAGAAAACACATCCAGCATGTACTGACAGACTGCGTACATATCAGCTCCCTACCTCAGAGGCCAATCCATTTCCTGTAGCATGTGCAGCCGCATCCTCTGACAAAGCATCAGCAGGTGCGCTGTGGATAAAATAAAAATTTAGATATACAATTCCTCCCTCATCCTCGCAACAACACAAATGAAAGAATCATAACTTTACACATATATAATTAGATAAGAGCACTTCACTGATGCCAAAGTGTTGCAGCAGCTACTTTACATAAATCACAATGACACGAGGAAGGGAAGAAATAAGTGCAACTAAAAGGCAAAATTATGTACTATGACTAAAATACAATAATGTTAAATATAATTTGCACTGAATAATGCCTGTACAATGACGGTGAACTATTACGTGAGGTACATTACTGTCAGATTGACACGTATCTATGGATGTATATTCTGTGACGAAAGGTTTTTTTCTGGTACGTTTGACTTTCGTCTTCCTGCAAACACCTCCCTGGATTTGAACAGGTGTCTTTGTAGGAGTGTGTAAATGTTTCACAAACGTTGTGAGTGTTTACATGTGCGTGAGTGTGGGCTTGATCGTCACCTGACCGCAGCATTCAGTTTGGCTTCTTCGTCCTCGTCTTTGCTCTCAGACTCGTCTGAAACAAAACGCAGTAATTAATTTCATCGTTTCAGCGCTGCTCAAAGACGAGCGGTGAGGGTCAGGAAAGATATTTCCCACATTTTTTTTTTTTACCCCGGATACGACTTTAATAAAAATGACGTATAAACAGCTTTAAATATTGTGGCAGCGAGCACTAGAGCTATAGGGGCAACTGGTAGCTTAGCTTCTCCTGGAAGCTAAACTAGTAGCTAAATGAGCTCATTAGAAGAGCAGCTGTCACACTACTTCAAGTCTGTGTCTGCCAGGAGGAGTTGTGTTTTCAATTTTTTTTTACCCGTTTTGTTTTACCTCCATACAGCCATTCCTCCTCCTCATCCCCAGCGCTGGCATCAGTGGTGGTTGTTTTGTCCGCTTCCTCCGCAGACATGTTCAGCAAACACAGAGCCGTGAACCGGCAGCGGCTTCGACAAAGAACGAGGTTTAACGAAACGGCTCCGAGGTGTAAAACTATGTATACACGCGCACAGATTCTACCTTCGGCAAAGAAACCCACTTATGAATAAAAATTATGACTTCATGGGTTCATCCCGAGGCTCTGCGAGACACCGTGACCCCGGAAGTGATTGTTGTTGATGGCGTCCCGCTAAGGTCAACGTGTTGGGCTCGGCGAACACAGCGCCCCCCAGAGGGCAAGAAAACGTCAGCCTCCACTCATGTGGCGCTGGTTGGACCCACCAACTGCTGTCACTGATCAACACTGTGACAGCAAATTTAACTTTGTATTAGAATAAGTGATAACTGATTTTTCTTATTGTGTGCATGTTATGTTGTTTTTACTTGGGTACCATCATGTATGATAATAATTATTTTAAAAAATATATTCTGCATCTGAAACTAAACTAATAACCAAAATGCTCAAATGAATGTAGTGGAATATAATGTGTAATATTTCCCTCTGAAATGCAGTGGACAAGAAAAGTAGAGTCATACGGACTCAAGCTAAAAGTACCCCAAAATTGCACTCAAGCCCACAGTCAATCGTAGAATAAGTTTATGATGTAAACAGCAGTTGCAGGCTCATCATCAGCAAAGTGAGGCTCGTGATTGCTGCTGTGGTTCTGTCTGTTTACACAAGAAGTTGCCCGGTAATGCAAAGAGGGCTGTTAATACATTTATGGCCTTTGACCAGTTAAGTAGGGCCACTTTAGCTTTGTCAAGGAAATATGTGGATTCTCTCACTCTCTCTCCCGTTTCTCCACCTCTTTAGCTATTATCACTCCTTTACCATGGTGATTATGCAGAAGCATGCTTGCAAGCTTGGTGCATTTGATGCTGAAATTAAAATAAATGAGAAATGTACAAGCTCACAGAGGGAGGAAGCGAGAGAGGTAAAATGATATTTGTGAATACATTGATTTTTATTCCTGTGAGAACCAAACTGGGGTTTGTATCACAAGTACTGTATCACATCATATGTATGAGCTTGTACATTCACAGTACCAGCTCACTCACACATACGTAATAACACACACACGCAGACACTACAGAGAGAGGGATGCTAATGGTCTTTCAGTTAAACTGATCATTGAAATTGCATTTATTTCATTCACTCTGCTTCCCTCAACCTTATCTCCCTTCCAATCTCTGTTACTCCTCTCTGTCTTTTAGCTGACCTAATCACATTGCCTTTATTTCTCCTTTCTCATTCCTTTCCTCTTCACCTTCTGTATCATCCAGTCTCTCTCTCTCTCTCTCTATTGGCTCCCTCCCTCAGCCCCTGCATCCATCCCTCTCTCCTTACGGTGGATTAGGGTGGTTTGCAGCCTAGTCGATGCTAATCAGGTTTATCCAGACAGAGGACGATCATTGGGCTATCAGTAATTACACACGCTGATATTAGCTTACTCAGATACTGTATGTGCCTTGGCGCATTTTCAACATCCACATCATCTCTTTGGATCAAACATATGGTTATCTCAGTGGTGTGATGAAATACATGACAGCTTAACATGGCAGTCCCAAATTCATTGTTTTGCAAGACAAAGATCCATCTGCTGTGAAAATAAATATGTTTTTTCAAGCTAAAGCCTCTCTTATATGAAATTATTATTACCAATGTGATAAGAGAAGCTGTCCAATTTAGTCAACTTTGCTCTGATGTTTGGCACTAAAACATCAATGCAAAACCATTTTCACGTGCTGCATATAATTTCCCAATATGATAATGTTAAAATTAAAAGCTTGGCATTTTAGGAAATGGATTTCAGGTGAAGCAGCCAATGAGAAGATTTTTACAACTCTATGTGTGTCTATTAATATTTAAAGCTATAGCCAGCACCTGGTAGTGTATCTTAACTTAGAGACAGAAAGAGAGGGAAATAGCTTTAGCTCTCTGAGTTTGTATATAAAAAAAGCCTATCAGAAGATCTAAAGCTCACAAATGAACATGTTTTCATCTGTACAAAACCATGTGTAAGAAGACATGGTTTTATGGGGTGTTAATTTCCAGACTACTTGACTTGGCACTGTGCTGTTGCTAGACAAACAGTGGAGACACCAGGAAGTAACTGTGCCTTGCCAAGAAATATTCCGGCACACAACTGCCTGAAAAACTGTCATGTTTGCACTTTGGTTTTTTAGCAGGTTACAGAAACAGACAGACGTGAGAGTGGCGTCAACCTACAATTTAACTCTCTGCAAGTGAGCAGAAAAGCAGATTTCCAGAAATGTGGAACTATTCCTTTAAGGTTGCAAATAAGGGAAAATTGAACTGGGTTACAATACTGAACTGGTTTCAATCAAAGTACATTACATCAAAGTGAATATCTGGCCTTACCTTGCCCCTCTGAGGAAGCATTTTTGTGTGTTTTTTCTGACCCAGCTCTTAGTCCAATCTGTTCTGCGGGTCATAATTGATAAGAGAAACACCACAACTGAACCATGGATGGACACTTAACAACCACATGGTGCGGGTCAAAAGAAAGAAAACCCTCCACCACACTGACCATATTAAAGGATAGGAAAGACAAATGGACAGAGATACCAGGCTGATAACGCCCAGTCAGCAGACAGAGATGAGTGTTTGATTGCATAAAAAAAAGAAAAGATTAGGCGGAGAATTTGACCAACTGCTGAAAGAAGAAACGATGGGGTATTCTTTCAGTTCAAATGTTTGTCTACCTGTGTGTGTGTGTGTGTGTGTGTGTGTGTGTGTTCTCCCATCAGTGTGTGGTGTTCTCCCATCAAAGAATGTGTATGTAATGTGTACAGCAAACCTGAGGGTGTGAAGATAACTTCATTTGTAGGTGACTGAGTTAGGATGTGTGTGTGTGTCTGCGTCACTATTAAGGAGAGAGGGGAGAGAGGGAAGGTGAAAGAGAATGAGAGAATGAGAGCGAGAGAGAGAGAGAGAGAGAGAGAGAGAGAATGTTTTTCATTACGTAATCTAATCTAAGTGGCTATTTTTCTTGTATAAAACCTCTGTTGCCCTCTGTGAGACCGCTGTCCTCATCTGTCTAAAAGCACTGAGTGAGTCATGCTGTCGGTACACGCACACACACACACACACCAAGTCATAGTGA
Source organism: Psettodes erumei (assembly GCA_016785225.1). Classification (NCBI taxonomy): domain Eukaryota; kingdom Metazoa; phylum Chordata; class Actinopteri; order Pleuronectiformes; family Psettodidae; genus Psettodes; species Psettodes erumei. The sequence continues at coordinate 723,053 of JAFBJZ010000887.1, read as the reverse complement.
GTCAGCCCAGCTCTGCTATGGACGCTCACCTCGATAATGAATAATGTAAAAGGGAAAGGCATATACAGTATACTGCTCAAGTGACATCCAATGACAATTCATTGGACAGTAGACATATGGATGATCCTCATGGACGCAATGATCCTCAATAACACACACACCCACAGTGACATCTTCATAGAGCACATGGGCAGCTGGACTGTGTGCTGGAGAACAGGTGTATGGTACTCTGACACCCTAAGGTGGAGGTTTCCTTTGTCTGAATGTAGACTATTTAACAAAAGGTCCCCAACTCCAACTGTGTGATGAAGATGAAAACTTAAACTTGACCTGAATAATGCAAGAGTTTGACATTTTAAATGTCACTAATTAACACATTGTGTCTCCACAAGCCAATTTCTCAAAATATTGAACTATTCCTTTAATACTACATTTTGGAAATAAGCATTCGGTGTCCTTATGTGACATTTTGAAGTCAATCCAATGTTGGGTGAGACACAACTAAACTTCTTTGTGGGGCAAATATGAAATACCCCTCTGAGGCATCACTTTATACAAAAACATCTTTCTCAAGCACATACTTGGGCTGCCATACTGCCCTCTCTCACCATGGGCTTCTCAGTCAACCCCCCTCCCCCACCCACCACCACCCCCATTATCCCCTCTCCCAAAAGGGTGCATGTCTCAGATTATTTTATCATTATACTTGGTTTAAATCACCCCCCCTCCCATACCCACTCCCAATAAAAAGAATTTCAGTATTTCCCTGGAAAAACTGTGGTGGCAGTGACCAACTTGACCCAAGGACAGGATGTATCTAACTGGACTGCAGTGCCACTTTTCAGAAAACTGTGAAAACGTTGTCCCAAAGCTAAGCACCAGTCTGAATGGGTTTCTCTGTTGTGGTGTTAATTAACTGATAAAAGTAACCATAGCTAGTCTAATTTTTCCAGAAAATTGTACCGGAAAAACAAACAAACAAACTAATGAAGTAAAAAAAAAAAATCAATAAATGTGATGTTCTGCCTCCACTCTTGCTTGTTTAGCCTCATCCAGGCATCATGTGCTGAGAAACAGCTGTAGGGCAACACAGTGAGGTTACAGATTAATCATGTGTCTAAGAAAAAAACAAAAGGATCTCAGTGTACTGTCATATTTTCCTCTGGAGCAACAGAAAGCACACGCACGCAGAACAAGAGATAAAACACACACAAAACCACCACACATAACCAAAGCTGTGCAAAGTCCGCACACACATTTAAACCCTCTGCAGAGCTGGAAGTCTCGAAGCCAATTAAGTTGCTTCTTATGGCCACCACCAGCCACCAGGAAGCCCAACAAGTAATTTGTTTTCGAGGGTTCGAGTGAACGCAGGATTTCATGTATCCCTGGTTCGTTTTTTATTTTGCAGAGTTTGTGGTTTTAAGATACCTTTCGTTTGGTATGTTGTCTGATTTTGATGAATTTGGGGGCACTATAACAAAATGTTTCTTTGTTTTACTCTTCTATTTAGAACTCCACGGGCCACATCAAAACTGAACAAGCTTTTTGTGAGGAGTGATGGCTGGCTGAAACTAATAGTTATGCTAGTTTCACTCTTTCCCACTCAAGTCAATCTTAAAACAACAGTTAGGGGTCCATATGTACACTGAAACAGGTTTTGCTTGCTTTAATTGTCCCTCCTGCTCATAGTGGTCATTAAAAGATCCTTAAATATTGGTATTGAACACCCTGCTTTATCTCCCTGCCCTTTACACTGTTTTCATAAACTTGTAATATGAACAAGCAGGCATGCAAGCAAACCCTGTTTCTTTCTAGATGACAAATGCACCTGACTGTTGTTTTATTGTGACTGTGAAGCTGTGAACCTTTAAATATCTGTGTGTGGTCGGAGTGCTGCGGGTGTGGTTATCAAATCCTGCTTGAAAAAAAGCCTGGGATCCGGCTGTGCACATCACCACATGATGAGTGTTTAACGGACTCTTTGCAGGATATACAAACTTGATTGAATCTCGGGGAAAAGTGAGACCGCAAAGATAATGCTGATTGTAGAGCTGGGCAACGTGAGACCAGGACGTGCATTACAAAGTGAATGAACCTCTGCAGGGAAACACCTGCCAAGTGTGAGTTGTCAGCATCACAACAGGACACAGAAGTGCGATTAGAGGCTGTCAGCAAACGTAATAATACTTTAAAACAGTGCCCGTGGTAAATGAGTGAGCTTATTGGACAGAACAGTCGATCTCATCGTATTTTGTTTCTCAGCACTTTCATTATTGGATGAGTTCTTCATGTCTTTTTTCATCGCAAATGACGCGGTGAAGGTGGCTTGAAAAGAGTCGTGCTTTTTTTTCCCCGGTAATAATAACCGACTCATCATCACCTTGGCCGGTCTCCAGTCGATGCGGGGCGGGAAGGAGTGGCAGGGATCCAGGACGAGGGGAGGAGAGGCGCTGCGCTGTGTCTTTAAGCTCCAGTGTGCTCCATCAGGGGGAGTCGCGGCCCACATGATCATTGTGTTTGTGCGCTCATTACGGCGGCGGGACCTGCTCAGTGTTATCACGGTGGATGGGATCTGCTGTTTCTTTTTATTTATTTTCCATTTTTTGTTTTGTTTCATTTTAAAGGATGGCTGTTCTTGCAGCCGAAACGCATGGAGTAGAGTGAAAGGTTTCGAAACCTGCCTAATCATGAGGTGCCACTGGGTTGTTGTTGCCTCACATTTTCTTTTGCTGCCACTAACAGGTAAGAAAACCACTCCAACCCATTTGGATGTTGCTTAAATATTGGTTTAGTGACTCATGAAGTCGACAGTTTATTATGAGTGTACACAATTATCTGTTATTTCTACAAAATCTACACTGTATTTCCATATTTTTTCGCATATTGTTTTGGCTTGTCTTCTTTGTAGATGACAGAAGTGTTATTAACACTTCAAATGAAACACAGTTTTTTGTGGAAACGTGGTTGACGGTTACAAGTATTTGTATTTAACGGTGCAGTCAGCTCAAGTTTACAGATCGTATCGGGACGCATTTGCGTAACCACCGTGTCGAGGTACGTGGGAGATGCCTTCGGGTTGCGTTTCCTGGCAGGCAACAGGTGTGTGTGTGTGTGTGTGTGTGTGTGTGTGTGTGTGTGTGTGTGTGTGTGTGTGTGTGTGTGTGTGTGTGTGTGTGTGTATGTGTGTGTGTGTGTGTGTGTGTGTGTGTGTGTGTGTGTGTGTGTGTGTGTGTGTGTGTGTGTGTGTGTAAAAAACACTGGTAATCACTTATCCCACCAAAAAAAGGGATTAGCACGGCAGCAGAAGGGACAAAGAAGAGACACATCTTAAAACACAAACACGCCCTGCAGCACTCTGACATCTAACAAGCTCTCTGACTGTTGAAATGAAAGCTTTCTGTTTAGTCATACAACAGCCCCGGGTTTTGCGTAAAAACCTTTTGCTTGCTCAAATGACTCTGTGTCAACTTCAACACACAAATTCCTACGGATATGAGCTATGAAACAAGCGTTCACCGCCTGCAAAAACACAGGTTTTTGGTTGTTTCAGAGGGAGAGGGAGAGGGGGTGTATTTGCATTTTGCATCCACATGCCTCTCCTTCCTGCTTCTGCAGCTTTGCCAGACCTGAGGGCACAACGGTCACATGAAAATCCTGCTCTTGAAATTGTGCCTATCATGTGGAAAACTGCAAAAAAAAAAATCTTGGAGGGGGTTGTCTGGTGGTGTGGTGTGGTAAACTGAGATGAAAATGTTTAGTTTACTCATCTTTAGGGAATGGATTTAGGGGCCTTTAATGCATGATTACTCAGCGGGTAGACAGCTCATAATTATTGATTGTTCAACTGAGCCATAGTGGTTAGATAGCACTCTGTCTATGGGGGCTCTGTGCCAATCATACCATCCTATTTAACCATCACATTAGGCACTCTATGGTTTTTCACCACATAGAAGTTATTATTTGCTCAATTGATTAGTTGCTTGAAAGAAAAATAGTCAGCAACTTGAAATCTTCAAGTTCAAATCAACTTTGACAGTTCATTTATCATTTAAGTAATTTTTCAAGCAAAAAAAAACCCAACAACACTGTGTTGATATTTCTTGGAACATCTCTGCATTTTTAAATATTATTTTCTGTCATTTTCTACACTAAAGTCTAGTCAGTTTCACTTCTCTGTTATGTTTTTGTTCATATATATATATATATATATATATATACACACACATACACATACATATATGTATATATCTCTCAAGTAATTCATCTGTTGAGGAGCATTTTTTTTCCATCAGTGCTTTTAGGATCTTTGTCCAAACTGAATTACACATACAGCCATACATCACCCATACTGTTTGCCTTCTGTTTCAGTGTGGTGCGAGCCAGTCATATCCCCCAGCGGGCCTCACATAGTGGTTCCCAAGAGGGGGAAGCTGGAGTTGCGTTGCCATGACAATGTCACAACGCCTGGCGCCCCATCCAGCTTGAGGTGGCAGTGGGAGAGGGCTCGCAGGCTTGAGGGAGAGGTGGAGGAAGGTGGGGTGGCTTATGTCAAGGTGCCGTCAGTGCAGGCCTTCCACATGGGCCGTTATGTGTGTGTCAACAACAGCACGCTGGAACAAAGCTCCATCTATGTCTATGTGAAAGGTGGGTTGTTGATAATGGTTGAAGAGGCTTGTGGTTGTGTGTCCATCAAATAACATCCATTAATCCAAGTCTCTTTTATCTCCTCAGATCCCCAGAATGCCTTCCAGCGCACCATGGTGAATGTCATTCTCGTGCGTGCAGGTGAAGACTGCACCGTCCCTTGTCTTGTGACCGACCCAGAGGTCACTCTCCTGGCTTTGGAGACCTGTGACGGAAGACCTTTGCCCTTCGGTATGAGTTACCACAGCAACCTCCAGAGAGGCGTCGTCATCAGCCACGTGCGAAAGGAATATGAAGGCTGTTATGTTTGTGTGGGACAACTTGGTGGACTCAAAGTGACATCTACGCAATACACTGTGGATGTGCGGCTTGGTAAGCAAGAGATGTGATGGACAAGGGAGATTTGTAATGTCCTTGTTTTAAAAACTCTACTTCATGTGGAAGAATTTCATACCATTGTTTAGTGGTTCTCCATGTGTCATAGCTTTACTAGATTTGCCATTCAGGTGATAATAACACTTAAAGGAGAAGAAGGGAGATAGATTGACTGCTTTATTAACATATGGTGAGAGAAAATAAGCAAGGGAAAGGCTTCAGTCTTATTTAAAGAAAATTGGTATTGCAAGAAAAGGTGTGTCTGCAAGGTCAGTGTAATGTCATCAGGGATAGTTAAATTATTTATTATCTGTTAAGACAATCTAATAGCAGTCTAAAACAGTCTAATGAGACAATTGTATAATATATGCGCAATATATGTCATGTTCTATGTCTTAATTTAGTATGTTTGCATGCCACTATTTGCTATTTAGCAGCAAACAAAAAGTAGAGCTGAGTCTGATTCAATTTCTGTTCAGTTCCATTTCCTTTATTTAACCAGGTGAAGACTTATTTAGATTCAAGAGCTGATTTTCAAGAGAGACCTGGCCAAGACATCAGATCAGCATATGGAGTTATAATGGCCATGATAGTCTCTCTACATAAGAGACTATGATGTGTCCTCTTAGCAGACATGAATGGTAGCAACAATGAAATTCCATCCACATTACAGATTTTTGCAAAAGAGGTTTCGCTCATAAATTTTGTCTTGTAAGTTATATTAAAACATGCACCATAAAAGCAGCTGAAGTGGATGTGAGTAGAAGCCTATCTGGTTTCTGTTTGTCCCTGCTATGCATCAGCATTTTAAGTCTGGTCTGCAGTGGGATGATGACTTAATAGAGGCAAAATGGGAGGAGTAATGGCATAGTGTCCTTTTGACTGATGGGGAAGGCGAGCAAGAAAAGAGATGTGAGGGAAGGAGGGGCAGAGGGATTAGAGTCCCACACTGAACAAAGCTTTGTAACGGTGCATGAAGGCCGTGTTTGGGGTAAATAGAATTACAGCCTTCGTCAAACACGGCCACTGAAGTGACGTCAGCAGCCGTTTACTGTTGGGAAAATTTATCATGCAGTTTGTGTGTGAAAGTGTCTACATATGCAAATACTGTACTTGTGTGCACAGTCCTGTGAGTATAAATGTGCATAAGTGTGTGTTTGGGCACGAAAAGATCCCCAGTCATTAAAGTAACAGAAGTCATGCATATTTGAGGGCTGATGGTGATAGGTACTTATTTGTAGTATTTTTGTTTTAGTATCAAGTTATCAAATGTAGTTTCAGCTGTATTTATTCATGTATAATTTATATAAGTGATATAAAATTATTATTGGAATAATATACAGTCATCAGTCACATGACCGAAGTGGCCCAAGTGTCCTGATGATCATTATTCAAGAGCAAATGCTGTGAAAATGAATATAGTAAGAGCAAAATGGCCGAGGTTTTATGACTACACTGGTTAAGATGTGCTTAAACCAATTACATCAGTTATGATAATGTCACTTCCATTTCTTGATCCAGTTCCAGTGGTACCTCCAGTGATCAGACTGTCCCAGAAAGACACCGTCATCTTAAGGAAAGGGGAGCGTTTTAAGCTCACCTGTAGCTCCACCAACGTCAACCCAGACTTCAGTCTCAAATGGGACTTCCCTTCAACAGCGGTGAGATTGATGTTAAGGCTTGATTGGGGAAACAGACTTCTTCTCCTTTGTGTCTATGTCTGGGTGGCTGGCTGACCGATACATTTTGAAACCCAAATATTTCGACTGAAGTGAGACTATATGGCCACCATGGAGAAGACTGAGGCCATTTTTGTAGTAATTCTTATGTTAATAATAATACATTCCACCATGTATAACACATGCTAAATTATATTACACATATTTTAAAGACTGCTTGCGGTATTTCTTACAATCAGTATCTCAAAAATACTTTAATGGATTTCTTTTTGTTATCAAACAGTTAAATGAACAAACATTATTTGAAATGTCACTTCTTTCAGTATTCAGAAAATCATATAGAGGTTGGTGGATGTCAAGTGGAAATTTGGCCTCGTGATATCAGTATTTGTAGACTCCAGGCAGCAGTGTAAAGTCAATATCAAAACACTAACTGGGAGAAAAAAAAACCTAAGCTCATTTGAATAACTACAGTAAAGCATCATGCAAAACACTGGATCTGTTTGATATTACACCTGCTGCACTGCTCTGCTACTTTGTCCCTGATGTCCTGCAGCATCCTGATGAATCTCAGTCCTCACACATCCTGTCCGGTTCACGCGGTTATGAACGAGCCACCTCACTCTTAATCGCAGCTGTCAACCAATCAGACTCTGGCGCCTATCGCTGCCATGCCCACAATGAGAGAGGTACCAGTACTGCAATACTGCACCTGGACATCCGTGGTGAGTGCAATAGTCTGTTTCTTTAAGTGTGGTTTAACTAATTCAGGCTAACATGCTGTTATCAAAAAGTTCACACGTCTAACTTTACATGAACTATAATAACTAAAACACCTGTCAGTGCTAAAAACTACTTGGGTGCCATTCAACCAGGAACTGTTTATTTTTATAGGCTCATGGAAATTTACGTAATAGACTGAAGACATATATTCATATTTTCATGAATGCACTGAAGTAGAGAACAAAGGTGAACTTTTCCTTAGGCCATGCTTATTTATGTTCTTCAGATCAGGGGTTTATCACCATGTTAGGAAGTCCAAGTCCAGTCCAGGCAGATGTCAAAGAGGGGGAGAGCCTGAGCCTTAGAGTAGAATTAAATGCTTATCCTTCACCGGACTCGCTGTCCTGGTCTTACAATGGCAAGCGGCTCCTCAACACCACAGAGCACGTCATCACTACCCACCACCGCAAATACAGGTAAGGCAAGAACCGCCAAAGAAATCCACTGTAAATACACATGCACGCACTCACACAGACACACAAAGATTCTGAAATGCATGTTTTTCTCGTCAGATATATCAGTGAGTTGAGACTAGTGAGGGTTCTCGACTCGGAGGGTGGGATCTATAAGTTCGCAGCCAGTCATGAGGATGAATCTGTTGAGCAATCATTTTACGTCTACGTCAACAGTAAGTAGCTCTCATGTTGTCACATGTATTTAATTAGAACATTATTTCCCAAAGGTCTGAGCTCCTGAAAATGACGACACATGTAATCCACTGATAACTTAAAAAGTGTGTCTCTTTTTTAATGATAAATCAAAATTAACACAAAGGTACCTCACATTAGTATCTGCAGCATGTAGTATATTTTATACCTGTAGGTTTAAATTTATGTCTCTCTTTTATCTCTGCAAGGCAAGCCTGTTATCATCGCCCAGGAGGGGCCTGTTGATGGACAGGTGCGGTGCATTGCTGCAGGATACCCAGTCCCTAAAATCAGCTGGTATTTCTGCGAGCTGCCCCACACGAGGTGTGCCTGAAATAAATTACACTGCATGTATGAAAACAGTGTACATCTTGCTTTGATTTTGCTATTAGATTGCATAGCTGATGATACACAATTGTTATCATGAGCTGGAGGTTAACCTGACCTAATCTTCCATGGTGTGTTTTGCCTTTTCACCAGCAAGAGTCTCTCCTTAAGTTCTCCAATCATGTAAAAACTGGCAGATGTTCACAAGGTGACAGAGAAGTCAACAGAGAAATAAAAGCAAAAATAATATATTCCATCTCACTCCATTTATTTTCTACTGTATTAAGGCTAGTGAAGTGTAAATTCTAACATTTGCTGTGGTACTGAACAAATGAATGAAAGTGCTGGCAAATAAAAATTAATAAGGTCACTTTATAATGGCAACATTATAACTCCTCAACAGGTGCTCACACCTGCCCAATGCCACCCAATGGGAGACTCCGGAGGTTGCCATGGTGACCGAGTCTGTTTTTGGTAGGAGCGAGGTGGAGAGCCGACTGAACGTAAGCAAGGAGCACGCGCACTACCACACCCTGGAGTGTGTGGCGAGCATAGAGGGTGAAGAGGCCTACACGCTGTTCTCCATCAGTGGTACGATTCTGTAAAACCTGTAACACACATTCACACATACACACAGACTAGATATCAGAGGAGAGACTTCACTGTCCATATGTACTGTAGCTATTATCTCTCATATACCACAGCTCTGTTGCATTGCTACACACATAGCGCACACAAAGACCCACAAACCTGTTGACCCTGTGTCTGCGGAGGCCAGGTGTGTAGTTACTGGGCACAGATTGAATAAGATTAGCGCATGCTGACTATGCAGGCTGGGATTATATGTCGTAGATTTGCTAATCCTTGTCACACAAACAAACACCACTGGTGCAGCTGTCTGCCTTAATATTGGAGGAAGAAAAGCATGTGGCCAGTGAAATGTTGTTTACACAGCTCCATGCGATTTCCTGATTATGGGTTTGCTGGTGTGTGTTTTTCCTCACAGAACGTGTCGTCCCCCATAAACTCTTCACCCCTCTTCTAACTGGCATGGTGGCTACTGGCGTATTGCTCAGCCTCATTTTGCTGGTGCTGCTCTATAAGTACATGCAGGTAAGATAGGAAATAAATCATACATACAAAACATATCATTACCATTGTAAAGAACTATTTTAATCTAAGGTAAAAGTAGGGTAATAAATCTCATAAATCACATATAGTAAATCTGTTGCCCTCAAACTCATTCCAATCCATTAATTAGTTTGAAAATTCATTGGCATCAATATTAAATCAAGTCCATCCAGCAATATTGATATGCATCATAGACAAAGAAATGTCTGCAATATTTTTTGGCAGAAGGCCCACTCTCATTTACTAATGACTAATGCCGCCATCTTGTTCAGAGTATGTTCAAGTTAGAAGCATCTTGTTGAGATCAGGCTGTTTTTTGTGCTGCATTTGATGCTCTGTAGATAGCAGTAGATGGATGTCTTTTAAATCAATATGAATGTGTGTTAATGGATCTGAAATGAATCAATCAGCCATTGAGAGCTGAAGATACACTGTAGTTAAAGGCTTTTTTGTCACTCCGATCACGCCTAGAGATGTTAATTTTCCCCCACAGCAAGCTGCTCTTATGAGACAGACTCCTGGAGAGCTAGTTTATGAATCTGCGTGTAGGATCATCAGGGGAAAGTCTAGACACCGGCTGACAACTAAAGTGCAGTGAGAAATCTGAAACTGAAGAGGAGCATGATGAGAAAAAGCCAAAGATATAATACAACAATGTAGTCACACATAACCAATGCCAGTAAAGTGATCTAAAGCCACATTCCCTGTATAAATCCCTGCTCTCTCCTCTCCAAACTTAAACAGAAACCAAAGTTTCAAATCCAATGGAAGGTCATTGAGAGCATCCATGGCAACAACTACATTTATATTGACCCCACCCAGCTGCCATATGACTCCAAATGGGAGTTTCCTCGCCAGAAACTACGCTTTGGTATGACGGTAGAAGTGGTTATGCAGCTATATTTTTTTATTTTGTGTGAAAATACACCCACAGACAATTTGTTTAAATAATCATGAGATGCTTAAGGTTTGGTGTTGTGTGTGTGTGTGTTCTTAAAGGTAAAACCCTTGGCTCTGGGGCATTTGGAAAAGTAGTGAGGGCCACAGCATATGGACTCTGCTCTGCAGATACTGTGACAACTGTTGCTGTGAAGATGCTCAAACGTAAGTTTGTTGTTCTTTCCCAGTATCTGCATGTTGTAACAACATACAGTGCATTGTTAGAGCATATACAGTGGTGGAAGCTAACTAATAACATCAAAGTACTTAAAGACTCTTGTCATGCTTCAGAGGTCCATGAGTTGTTAGGGGTCCCACCAAAGACTGAAGTTTCATTTCAGTAATTTTTAAACAACAATGAATACAACTTTATTTTTTCCTCTTTCCTACCCTATTAATCAGCTAACAACCCCCCAGGTTTATCTTGTGACTGTTCGGAGGGGGCCTGACCTTTAGAGGGACAACAACTGTGCTAAGAATACACAATTGTAAAGTAGCTAGCACTAGCGCCACCTTTACCAGCTGCTATATTAAAATGATACTTACTAATTTTACCAGCATTATCAACATAGTAAAGTTTTACATAGAGTATAATATATAGTCCTACATCAGAACATGAACTTTGAATCTGATTGTTTTCTACATTGTTGTATTGGTACTTTTGCGGACGTAGAGGATGGATATATGTGTATAATTGTCGTGATGATGTCATCCCAGCCAATGCTCACTCCACGGAGAAGGAGGCGCTGATGTCAGAGCTGAAGGTTCTCAGCTACCTCGGGAACCACGTGAACATTGTCAACCTGCTGGGAGCCTGCACTGTCGGAGGTGAGAGCAACCACTGCAATCTGGTTCACAAATGTTGTTCAGTCAGCAGAGAAGTTTGGTCTGGGTTTTGTTGGCTGTGGAATCTATAAACCAACTGCAGCTGCAGTCTAGTTTTAGCATTCAATTTGGTTTTACTCATTTATTCACTGCTGTGTTATGGTAGTGAGCATTGCTTGGATGATTGTGTGGAAAGCTTGGATGCATGTAGGATCATGACCTGCTGCTAAGCACAGCCAATATGGTCTTTTTATTAGAAATCAGATACTGGACAGTCCATACGAACGAAAGACGTGATGCACTTTGACTGGTCACAAATTTTACTGTGCAGTTGGTCAATATTATCTACCCGTCTGGCCCTTAATATTGATTTTAATGCAGCATCTAAATTGGATTCCAGACAAGTAGGCATGAGTATGTTATTACCGGTAAACACTTAAGATGTTTTTGCAGGGATGTTTTGGGGCATTGAAAACTTAATTTAAAGATATTGACACAAATTTGTACAGCATGTTTTGGCACAAAATAGTGAGCTCAACCTTTGAACACACATTGTCAAAGCCTGTTTCCCCTTTTGGCTCATTATGGAGCTTTGGGTTTGTGTTTCTTTTTCCATTGTTGTATACTGTCATATGATGTAAAAATCACTGAGTGAGGTTTCTTTTTTTATCTCTGTATCCTACCAGGACCAATTTTGGTGATCACTGAGTACTGTTGCTATGGCGACCTCCTCAACTTCCTGCGCAGAAAAAGAAAGTCCTTCCTTAATACTCAAGTTGGTGACAGTTACTATCGCAATGTCTCGAACCACACAGAGCTTACAAGGTGTGTATGTGCGTGTATTGTGCTGTTGTTCTTTAAAACAGATTACTATGTCATCATGTAATGCTTCTTTGTGAATGTGTATGTGTGCTCATGTAGCAGAGAGGTGACTGGTGCAGGATATATTCCCATGCGTCCCTCTGAGAAAGAACGGTCCTCCCAGTCAGGTAGATAAACCTCTCGCTCTGCAATTCCCATCATGCCTTGCAACAGTGGACTTAAGTGTATTGGACCTTGGTTTCATTCTCTAAAGCTGACAATGCGACTTTTATCTAGATGACATAGATGAGCTGTCTCTGGACGCTGAAGATCTCCTCAGCTTCTCCTATCAGGTGGCCAAAGGAATGGAGTATATTACTTCCAAGAATGTAAGGCTTTTACAGACTGTGTGCATATTTATGGAGGGGTTAAAACATGCTGCTGCTAGATTATAAATCACATAATGGCTTCAGGCCAACATGCTGTTCTTTGTCAGCCACTAATTCTCATGAAGTCAGAACTAAACACAGTGAGGCTGCATTTACAGTAGATCTTACACTGCAAACAGTATAAAATGGAACTAGATTCCTAATGATCAAAGCTACTTTTAATTTCAATTTAAGGCCTTTTGTCTTCTGCCTTTGACTGATTTTCTCTAATTGCACTTTTGTTTCTTGCATTAAATTGGCAGTGTTTATCCATTCATGTCTAGACTGTAATTACCCTCAGAGGGTACTAAAACATCAATTCCTTTGACTACTCTTCTTTAATATTTTTGAACTTTATTTAAGTGGTAGGCAAATAATAGCTTGTGATACACAAATTAATAGCATAACCCATTTCATTCAAAAGAAGCAAGAACCCCCTGAATTCAAACTCAGTTTTAATTCCATGCCTCCAGCCTGAGTCAGAACCTATTATTTACCTGTTTGTGTATGTGGGAACAGAACAGCAGCAGCACCCTCTTCCCACCATAAATCAAGAAGACCACTTTGTGAATAACCTATCAGTTACATCTGTGGACTCCAAGTGCAACACACAACATATATTTTTGCATGAGTATTTATGTTTTGGTCGAATGAGTATTAACAGAAAATGTATGTACTCTCAGATGCAGGCCTAAACCTCTTTTATAAGGTTTCATAGACCTGTCTTTCTCGTAAAACACAGTATAAAATTCTGGTCCCCATTGACAAATAACTCTACTTTATATATTCTCTTCTCTTTTTTTCACAAGTACTATATCAGTTTATTTTTGTGTGTTGTAAAGCCTCGCCATTTCGGCTTTTGTGTCTCAAACAAGTTTAACCTCATTTGCATTGTCTGTGCCGCATGTCATTCATTCACTGCAGAAACTGGTTGTTACAGTGTCAAAACTTGTTTCCTTGTTTGTGTTGTGCCTTGTGTTTGTGTGTGTGTGTGTGTGTGTGTGTGTGTGTGTGTGTGTGTGTGTGTGTGTGTGTGTGTGAGTGTGTAGTGTATCCACAGAGATCTTGCAGCCAGAAACATTCTGCTGACTCACGGCAGGGTGGCAAAGATCTGTGACTTCGGGCTGGCAAGAGACATCACCACTGATGCGAGCTATGTGCTCCGGGGCAATGTGAGTCTGTCCTTCCTTCCATTTTTCTGCAAATCACTCACAGTCATTCAGTGTCACCAGCACATAGAAATATACTGTAGTATGTGGAGAATATATACATGTAAAATACATGCAGTATTAGATGTGAAAATACATTGAAGTACTACATGGGGAAGATATGAATTTACATAAATGCAACTGTTGTTTCTCATCTGTGGAAAAGCTTTACTGTGTGAAAAAAACAAACCTCCTCCACCTCCCGCAGGCTCGTCTGCCAGTCAAGTGGATGTCCCCCGAGAGTATCTTTGACTGCGTCTACACCTTTGAAAGTGACGTGTGGTCCTATGGCATCCTGCTCTGGGAAATCTTCTCTCTGGGTAACACTTTCAGTCAAAGCTGGACTGCTGCATCTGATTCATAATGTCTGAGCAATTATTATTATCATCCATCTGAGCGCAGGCCTTATTAGAGGCTCAGACGATGCTCCCAAGCCACAACATCACTAAGTGGAGTGAATCATACAAAATCACATTGATTCAAATACCACAATTTCACATTTCAAGCGTGTGCACGTTGTATGTTGCATTGCAGGTAATAGTCCATACCCTGGGATGCAGGTGGGCTCAGCATTTTATAGGATGATTCAAGAGGGCCACCGGATGAGTAGGCCTGAGTTTGCTCCCATCGAGATGTAAGTGTTCCTATTTGAGGATTATAAGCAAGGATGCAACTAATATTTTTTTTCAATACCTATTAATCTGACAATTTAATTTTTTTCATTTTATCGATTCATTGTCTAGTCCGTAAAATGTCAGAATGAATCAACAGAATCAAACGTTGCATCAGTTTAAAGCAGTTAATGTTTGGCATTTATGTTCCTGATTTCAAATATTAAGTAATGATCACGATAGCTGCAAAATAATTTTATGGTAACTGATCAAATGACTAATTGCTGCAACTCGTATAAGAATATAAGTATAACCTATGTCTCTTAATGTTATGAGTGACGCACTGAATGAAGGAAAAGATTTCAGAAAATTATTTTTTTTGATATTGGTGGGTACTCACAATTTTAACCATCTTTTTTTTCTCACCTCTGCAGGTATGACATGATGCTGTCTTGCTGGAACCAGGATCCTTTGAAAAGGCCTTCCTTTAGGAAATTGGTGGAGAGGACTGAGCTTCTGCTGTCTGAAAACACCAAAAACGTAAGCATATTATATGATTATTGTCTGAAGTATTGTCTTGTGTGACCGAGTAGAAGCAGACAGGAAACAGGCGCATGTTCAAAACTTCCACAAAAGATGATGTGCGTTGTGTCTCAGGTGTACCTGAGGCTGAGCAACATTCCTGAACCTTCAGACCAGCAGAGGACGCCGTCACGGAGGCTGAGCTCTGTCTGCAGCACAACAGCGCCCACCCAGCCTTTACTGCAGAGCACGGCTGATGTCTTCCTGGACTATGTCTGACACAAACAGACACATGCACATATACACACACATTAATGTGCAAAAACACGATGCTATGAAACACAATAACTCCCCATCCCCCACCCTCCCTGATTATTCTCTCCTTTTACTGCACAAACTTAAAAGAGCCGAACACACTCTACACTACTAACAACACAATCACTCTAACTAACTCTGAAATGTTGGCCTTCCTGCCTCACACACAAATAGATACTGTATATATACAACCCTGCACTGGGCTCTCTGTATTGGCCTCTATCTAATCTTCCCATTTGCGTATTGATCTTGGTGGTAGGTATTTTAGGTGCATGTCTACATAAAGCAGACTCAAGCACTAACCACCCATCAGATACATCAGCAGCAGGGGGAGTTTTGGCTCACATTCAGCCTTAGATTACATCTTAAGATGCTTTGGGGAAAATCAGAGCAGAGCAGAGTTGTAGCGTTGAATACTGTGACTTTAAAATTAACTGGTGTATTGCCGTATGTATTTTAGGGGTAGCTTTAGTTTAGCCTCTTTAGCAAAGCCACAATGGCCAAGTGTTAAGGACTGAATGTGTGCTCTTTTTTGATTTATGTCAAATATGTATGCAATGTAAATACAATAGAGATGTGCCTTTAGATTTTTTTTTTTTTAAATACCGAATGCATTTGGTTGTGACACAGCTGTTGTGGAAAGGGCAGCCTGAAGAGTGCTTACGTACTGGTTTTGCGGATCTCGCAGTTTTGATACAGTTGGTTGACTTGTAATAATAAAGTACCTGTGATGGTAGAACCGTCCAAGTTTACCATTTCCTTTGTCATTTCCTGTTTGAGCTGTGAGCTCAGGGGGTAACCAAAGCATAACACATAAAAAAGAAATTGAAATCTATCAAGCAGTTGTTGAAAGATTTCTGTCAGGACTGAAGTGGTGGACAGACATTGCCACTGCTAGCGTGGCCACATCACTAGGCCTTTAAAACACAACAGCAGGCGTGTCACGTATAATATTTGCAACTGTTTTTATTTTCAAATTGACCAAGAGGGGAGAGGAGGGTTATAATAATAATAGCAAACACTTTTCTCCAAAATATTGATTATTATTACATTTGACTTTGGGGTAGATAACAGAGCACAGTTCAAGAGCAGAAGAAGGGATATACATACATACAGTACAGGTGAGCGTAGCACCATTTTACACTGAATACTGGTGTCCCTAGCTTTGTGTACGTGCAGAGTATTATACTGGAAGTAGGACGTAGGACTCTTTAGAACCAATTTGTGTAGTGGAAAGGTGAGCTGTGTATGGGGGGGGGCGCTCGCTGTCTTGTCAGGGGCATCCCAATTCATATATCCTACACCTCAAAGTCTTTTGTTTTCGCCAACCAGATGTTTTCAGAACATTACTGTTGCAAAAGCAGAAGCCTAACTTTTGTAATGGTGAAACATTCAGAGGTTCTCTTACAATGCAAAGCCTGTAGATAAGATTGAATTTCTGATTTTGTATAAACCCCTCGTTTTCCTTCATCACCAACCAGTCAAAGGTTCTCCATAATCAATTGTTCACAACATCCATTAGTCTCTTTAAATCACCTTTACATTCTTTGGGCTGGGTATCAGTGACGCACACTAGAAACATTTTAACAATATCCTTCAGAGTGACGCTTTAAAACACAAACTAGTCTATAGAGGATCTATATATGCTATGTGATGAAGGGGAGACCTGGTTCAAACAGCAAGACCCTCTCTCGAAAATCCATCAGCTATTTATTTATTTTTTTGTGGACATGTTTAAGACAAGGATGTGTCCCTGCTAACTTGCACAAATGGTTATTTAGACTAAATTAAAAATGTATTTCGGAGGGTTACTATTTGAAACTTGTCTGGCATGTAATTGTGAAGTGTTTACTGAGCAGTCTGCCATTGTAAAACAATGACAGTGCCCATCTTAGCCTGACAGGTGACCAATGCTCTGCATTGCCTAACATCCACCCTTTTCCAGTCACACATCTGTTTCCATATGAAAATATAATGGGCTTACAGTGACTGTTAACATGCATACAAGCTCTCTCACACAAACACGTATTCAAGCTGAGCTGTCCCACACATGGGCTTGCAGAATACTGAGCCCAACAGGAGAGGAAGTTTCTTGAATATTACAATTATTTCTTTATACTGCAACGCAAGAACTGATTGGCTATCGCCAGGGGAAACCAATACTGACCCCCGAGTGATACAAGAAGTAGGATCAAGAAGAGGAGACACTATATTCTCACACGTACACACACCCACACCCACACTCACACTCACACTCACACTCACGTTTTACTACACTTGGAGACAAAACAACACATTCTAAAAGCTCCTTTGCCAACCATTACGCTTCTATCCAAGGAGTTTCTGTTTGATATGGCTTACAACTGTAGTACAGGACCTGAGCCCATTTCCATCTGAACTTCAAACGGACCTGGGCCCAGTCCTGGTTTTAACTGCTGTTTGAGAACTGCGAGAAGAGTGAACTGAACTGCATGAGGGTTTCTGAGGCCTAGGAAGAGAGACGAGGATGAAACACTGATGATACAGAAGACCATGAGACAGGTTTGCTGGTGCAATCAAGTCAGTCGCTTTCAATCCGAGTGAAAAGCGGAAAAGGGTTTCTCTAGATTTCTGCTCATTTCAGACCAAAAACTTTTTTTTTTTCTTTTTTTTTGGTTTGGAGATGTCAACCTCCATTTCTGTCTCAATGAGGAAACAGGAAAGGTTCTAAGAAATTGGGGTCAGATTTTATTCAGTCACCACACCCTTTATGACACTTCTTCCCCTGGTCTTTGCAGCATCACTGTCTAATCCTTCCTGGTCTGGTTCCAGACTGAGGCAGAAGCAAAACTTTCCACATTCCTGAGAATACAAGTACCATCCAGCGACTTCAAACCCTTACTAAGTCAATTATTAAGACACAAGGGACCACAAACACACTCAACCACAGACACTCTCATGCTCACAGCCAGGTGCACACACTCACACACACACACACACACACACACACACACAAAAGATTGTACTCCCAAAAACACACGTTAGCTCACAGAATCACACCACAGATTACAAACAACTAGGTCTCGACAGTGATTTACTGTACACAACCACATCAAGTGCTAAAGTTTCAGGAGGTTGAGGATATACTGTTTGTTACGTATAGGGCTCTGTGATTGTTAAAAAATAATCCCTACTATATACACACGCATTAAATTTATTAGGGGTAATATTTTGTTGAAAAATATATACGCCTTTGAATAGTCTGCTCAACAAAAAAAAACTAACTAAAAACATTATCGACTATGTTATTGGCACTTGGAATCACTAAACCCGTTAAACGTACAGTGATCACCCTGCAAATAATACAGTTTAACTGTAATTTTCGTTTCTTGCCAAACACAATTTGTAATTACAAAGTTAAAAAGAGCCATTATTGTCTCAGAGACACAGTTCCACAACTTCCACAAAAACACAACCCAAGCCCAACCATTATTTCAACAAACTGACAGAACTTTAAAGCCTTATTCTGACTTTTTTTTTTAAAAGAGAAGTGAAGGGGTGGGGGTGGGGGGTCTTAGAGAGCATATTATCGCTCCATCTTTGACCAGAAAACACTCGAACAAAGTAAAAATTCAGTTTTCAAAAGCGACTAATAAAAGCTTACACGGTTATTCTTTCCATGCAATCATATAAAATACTACATTTCTGTTTCCTGTTAGGCTATACTGAATATTTACACATTGTTGTCTTTTTATCATACAGAAAATCTGTACAAGGTCAGTCCACTTTGAAACACCTTCAAAAAGAGTCTGTCGTTACCGTGGCAATAAGGTGTTCTCTGGATTTTTGTGGGGTTTCCAGGGAGACTAGAGCTCCATCACACCTCCCGCCTCTGGTGAGGGAAAAGGGGATTTTAATCCATCCTGTTGCCATGGTGACAATCCTCAGTGAGTTCCTTTTGGACTCTTTTCCGCTTTCCGATGATTCTTTTTTATTCAGATGGAGGAAGGAGGCGATGATTTTGGGGCAAAGAAGTTTGTGGCAGCCCCACAGCCACAACAAATACAAACGTGTGCAGCAATCCCTTGAGAGTTTCTGTTCCCCAGTATTTTCCAACATTTCCCTCCAGACTTTACTGTGGTTGGCTGCTGACGCTGTCAGTCCTGTGTGACGATGGGGCTTTCTGCTGTTTCTGGGGCTGTGGTTTCAGCTGCTGCTGGTGCCTCTGGTGGTGGGACTGTTGCTGTTGCTGTTGTTGTTGCTGCTGCTGCTGCTGTTGCCTTTGCTGTTGCTGTTGCTGCTGCTGCTGCTGCTGCTGCTGTTGCTGTTGCTGCTGCTGTGTTTGCTGTTGGTGCGTTGCCTGGGTGAATGTGCCCTGTTGTTGGAGAGGGAAAGCTGCCTGCAGAATCAGCTGGGTAGACTGGTTACTATGAAGAAGACGAGTGCCCTGATAGAAGAACAGTGCAATAATGTTAGAATGTTCATCCTTTGAATTCAATTTAAATCCATTTTTCTTCTCATGAAACTGAACAAAACACTCATCATTTTATACTAAATACATAAATACCATGCTACCTCATCTTCAAGATACTTATTCAATCCAATGATGTTTGCTGCCCTCTACTGATACCTGTAGAAACTGCTGTTGTTGCTGCTGCGCCTGCTGCCCGCTTTGAGCCACTACCGTCGTCTGGTTTTGGCCATCAGGCTGACCTTGAGGTGGTTGGGCCGGCTGCAGAGTCAGCGTCTGGGTCTGCCCTCCCTGCTGAGGTGACAGGTCACAGAACAACAGGATGGCACAGTCAAAAAAGGAAAATGAGGGAAAAAAAGAAATGAACAATTTGTATAGAATACCATGACATTTATGGCTTCGGAGAGACCCCTTATGAAGTTTTACACTTGTACTACTCACTATGATCTCTCTCACTGGATTCTCTCCAAGGACCCAACATTTTAAAAGATATTTTTGGACTGGACAGAAAAATTTAGCTTTGTGTATAAATTAATATAACAACACTGCACCTGGTTTTTAGCCACAATCTGTCGGCGCTGACCAGTTGGACGGCAATGTGCCTCACACACGTTCAGAGTCATGCTCATTCCTGATCCCCTCCGGATCCATTTCTTTTGTTTCTGCTTTGTCCTTACCTGTTGCCCACCAAAGGGGTTGTATGCAGTGACCACTTGTCCCATGAACATGGAGGTAGGCACCATGACTGCACCACACGCCATTGGAGCTGTCACAAGCTTGGTCACCAGCTGCTGCGCTGCTGGAAACCTGGAGAGAGTGAAATGGAACTTAAAAAAATGCATCTGCTGTGTGCCATCTATTCTAG